>JAYEPQ010000014.1:10897493-11204993 GCA_036321105.1 Dracaena cambodiana | reverse complement strand
AAGATGGTCCTTGTTGTCAGCTGCGACGATTCGGACATGGAGACTATGGTCAATCGAAATTTGGTTCATATCCTCCCACAAGAAATTCGAGGTCGGGACTTTTGGGCTGTGGATGTCGCTCCTGAGCTGGTTAAAGACACCTTCGCGAAGCACTTTCAGAAGTATGGGGATATCACTGATCCTGTGAAAGTATGGGGATGTCACTGATCCTGTGATAAGCACACACCAAAAAAAAAAACCTTTATGGGTGTGGATTTGCAACTTTTGTTGACCCTTCTGTGGCTGACAAGCTGTCGGAAGATGAGCATGTCATAGATAGAGAACGGTAGAAGGGGGGGGGAGAGAGAAGGGAAGCCGTAAAGGCAGAAGAGAGGGAGGGGGAGAGAAGGGAAGCCATCAGGCGAGAGAGAAGAGAATCCAACCAATTCCGACAATCTTTCTACCACATCCGACACTTGTTATTTGAATGTACAATTTGAATTGAACTTCCCTTTAAATTCCGATCAAACTTTGACCGAATCCGATTGGACCAGAAAAGAATGGTCAAGCAAAGCAAAGATGTGTTCATCCCTTGAGCTAACCCATTCTTACACGTTCCCCCTCTCTCTCAAAAAAAATAATAATAACATAATAATAATAATAATAATAATAATAATCAACATGTTTTGGCCGAGCTCACACATTCGCTGAACCTCTATCCCCTCACCAAAGTTTCTTATTCCAGATTTACTGTTTGGTCTGAAAGAAAATAAAGAAATAAAACAAAGAAATAAGGAAAAAAAAATAACATAATAATAATAATAATAATAATCAACATGTTTTGGCCGAGCTCACACATTCGCTGAACCTCTATCCCCTCACAAAAGTTTCTTCTTCCAGATTTACTGTTTGGTCTGAAAGAAAATAAAGAAAAAAAACAAAGAAATAAGGGAAAAAAAAAAGTTTCTATTGTTTGTCTGAGAAAATTCAAAAAAAAAAAAAAAAGTGAAGAAATCAAGAGAAGAATGACTCAAATTTCCCTCAAATTTTCTTTTCGTATATCATAAGGAGATGAAAGAAAAAATTTATTCGATGTTACTAGTACATGAATGAAATTATTGAAAGAGAATATAGAAAATTCTAGTCTTAATTTTTTAATTTAATTTCTGTTTATTATTCTTCTTTTTTAATTTTATTTTCAGTTTATGAAGAAATCCTATTTCGGTTTCCATTTCTCTACTTCTTTGTCCATTCTCTCTCCGCCTACCAAACCAAGCATAGCATGGCCTAAATGTCAAGCATCCAAATTATTCGCTTCTCAACGCGAAGTAAACTTTGCTAGATTGAGGTTTTGTGAGGCGGGTGTGCTTTTGCGATGAAGTCATTGGTCTATAGGAGCTTAGCCTGTTTGAGCTTAGGTGGCCTCAACAGACGCAACAGGGTAGTCTTAATATTTCAATACAACAATGTCAGTTTAATAAATAATCTCATATCTCCCACTATAATTTAGCCATATAGAAGGAAAAATTTGGGGTAGGCTAAACTACATGACCATCGATCACATTGATAATTCTTCTCCATTCATTCCAATCAAATAATATTATCTACTCATTTAAACATCTAATATCTAGAATCAATATAAAACCATATTTTTTCATATCCTCTCTATCCATATTTTCATATTTTCTTCTATCTTATCTTCTCTCTATCCATATTTTCATATTTTCTTCTATCTTATCTTCTCCCATCTTATCTTCTCGCATTATCTTAATTTATATTTTCTTCTTCTCTTCGTTTTTTTATTATTTTTATTTTTTTAACTCGTTCCTCTCATATTACCTTTATCCATATTTTCTTATTCCCTTCGCTTTTTAATTTTGTTTTTAACTCGTTCCACCTTCATTCATATTATTTTCTTCCATTGGCTTTTTTATTTATTTTTATTTTTTTCAACTCGTTCCCTTCTCTTTTATTTTTTTATTTTTTTAACTCGTTCCACCTTCATCCATATTTTCTTCTTCTCTTTGATTTTATATTTTTTTATTTTTTTTTACTCGTTCCCTTCACTTTTTAACTCTTTGCTTTTATATTTTTTTATTTTTTTTACTCGTTCCCTTCACTTTTTAACTCTTTGCTTTTATATTTTTTTAATTTTTTTTACTCGTTCCCTTCACTTTTTAACTTGTTCGTGACTAACTTTATCCATATTTCTTTATCCATATTTTCTTCTTTCCTTCGCTTTTTTATTTTTATTTTTTTTAACTTGTTCTTTTCGCTTTTTTAGCTTTTTTGACTTGTTCAGCTTGTTCTTATTTTCTTCTCCCCTTCGTTTTTTTTTTTTTCGTATTTTCTTCTTCCCTTAGTTTTTTTATTTTTTTTATTTTTTTTTGTTCGTATTTTCTTCTTCCGTTAGCTCTTTTACTTTTTTTTTTAACTCGTTCCCTTCACTTTGCTTTTTTATTTAACTTCTTTTTATTTAACTTGTTAGTAACTTATTCGTGACTAACGTTGCTCATAACCAAATCTTCTGTTTGACTAATTTAACCAAATCTTCCTGTAACTAGTGCAACCAAATCTTCTGTTTGACTAACGTTAACCCAATCTTCCTCGTAACTAACTAGTACAACCAAATCTTCTATTTGACTAGCGTTGCACTAACGTTACACATAACTAAATCTTCCGTCTCATCTTCTCGTAACTAGTCTCATCTTCTCGTAACTAGCGTTGCACGTAACCAAATCTTCCGTCTCATTGTACATAACCAAATCTTCCGTCTCATCTTCTCGTAACTAGCATTGCACATAACCAAATCTTCCATCTCATCATCTTCCGTCTCATCTTCTCCTAACTAGCGTTGGTTATGAACCAAATCTTCCATCTCATCATCTTCCGTCTCATCTTCTCGTAACTAGCGTTGCACATAACCAAATCTTTCATAACCAAATCTTTCATCTCATCTTCTCGTAACTAGCGTTGCACATAACCAAATCTTTCATAACCAAATCTTTCATCTCATCTTCTCGTAACTAGTCTTATCATCTTCCATCTCATCTTTTCATAACTAGCGTTGCACATAACTAAATCTTCCATCTCATCTTCTCGATCTTCCGTCTCATCTTCTCTAGTCTTATAACTAGTCTTATCATCTTCCGTCTCATCTTTTCGTAACTAGCGTTGCACATAACTAAATCTTCCATCTCATCTTCTCGATCTTCCGTCTCATCTTCTCGTAACTAGTCTTATCATCTTCCGTCTCATTTTCTCGTAACTAACATTGCACATAACTAAATCTTCCATCTCATTTTCTCGTAACTAGCACATAACTAAATCTTTCATCTCATTTTCTCGTAACTAGCGTTGCACATAATCAAATCTTCCATCTCATCTTCTTGTAACTAATCTTATCATCTTCCTCTCATCTTCTAGTAATTAGAATTGCACATAACTAAATCTTCTTGTAACTAGTCTTATCATCTTCCTCTCATCTTCTAGTAATTAGAATTGCACATAACTAAATCTTCCAACTAGTCTTATCATCTTCCTCTCATCTTCTAGTAATTAGAATTGCACATAACTAAATCTTCCGTCTCATCTTCTCTTCTCATCTTCTCGTATTACCTCCATCTTCCATCTAATCTTGCAGATAACCAAATCTTGTATTACCTCCATCTTCCATCTCATCTTGCAGATAACCAAATCTTCTCGTATTACCTCCATATTCCATCTCATCTTGCACATAACTCCATTACCTCCATCTTCCATCTCATCTTGCACATAACCAAATCTTCTCGTATTACCTCCATCTTCTCGTATTACCTCCATCTCCATTACCTCCATCTTCCATCTCAACCAAATCTTCTCGTATTACCTCCATCTTCTCGTATTACCTCCATCTTCCGTCTCATCTTGCACATAACCAAATCTTTTTCTCGTATTACCTCCATCTTCCGTCTCATCTTGCACCAAATCTTCTCGTATTACCTCCATCTTCTCGTATTACCTCCATCTTCCGTCTCATCTTGCACATAACCAAATCTTTTTCTCGTATTACCTCCATCTTCCGTCTCATCTTGCACTTTTTCTCGTATTACCTCCATCTTCCGTCTCATCTTGCACATAACCAAATCTTCTGTCTTATCTTCTCGTATTACCTCCAATTTCTCATCTTCTCCTATCACATCCATTCATATTTTCTTTCTTTCCTTTTTCTTACCTTCCTCCATTTATATTTTCTTTCCTTTTTCTTACCTCCATTTCGCTTTTTTAACTCGTTTGTGACTAAGTTGCACATAACCAAATCAACCATCTAGAAAGGGAAATCAACAATATGCCGAAATGCTGTACATGTGCTAACATTTTATATTATCACCATCATTATTATTAATAATTACAACAGAAGTTCTTACACACCAAACACATGATCTCTTCCTTCAACCTTCACTAAAAGGTAAACTAAAAACATGGAAGGAAAAGGTAGTAGTCAACAACAAAAACATAAACATGATAAGAAACCAGAACCATGCTCAAAAGATACCGACATGAAAACATCCATCGAGCTACCCAAGCTCACATCTTGCCGTGGCGGCCGTCGCTGCGGCCAGTTGGACCGGTCCCTTCCTCCCCCATGGGGCCGGGATCATTGAAGGTCTGCCCATGCATCTGCTCTGACTGCTTCAGCCTCACCTCCACCTCTCCTTCCTCCCCTCCGTGCTCAAGTCCGCCACCATACCTATTGTGTTCCACCACCTCTTTTGGTCCGGTGAATTTCTCTTTGATCGCCTCTGTCATGTTTCCAAGCGAGCTCAGTATGCCTCCCTTTGCCTCTCGGCCTCTAGAACACAAAACCCCAATTAGATACACATTAGTAGTAATGACTAATTAAATTGGAGCTGGTGCACCTCTCAGCAGTCGCATCTCTAGCCTCCTCGGCCCTTCGCTTGGCAGCTTCTTTAGTCTCCTCGGCCTTGCGCTTAGCCTCCTTGTCGTCTTCTCTCGCCTGCAGTTTCAGCTCTTCCATTTTCTGCGTAGTGGCCTCGCCGGTCTCTCCCATCTTTTCCTGCACCCCCAAATGAATACACATTAGCATGATAAAAAAAACTGCTAACAATTGTAGCCGACTGATAAATTACTTGCCTTTGCTTCTTCTGCAGTCTCCACAGTCTTCTGCTTGGTCTCCTCTTTCTTGCCCGAGAGGTATTCTATCGCCCTCCGGGCCTTCTCGGCCGCAGCATCCTTGTACTCCTCTATCTTTCCGACTGCGGAATCCTTGGTCTCCTTCGTCTTCTCCCCCGTCGCGTCCTTGGCCTCCCTCGCCTTCTCGGCCGCCGAATCCTTGTACTCTCCCATTTTCTGGAGGGTCGAGTCCTTGGCCTCCCGCGCCTTTTCTGCGGTCGAATCCTTGTACTCTCCCATCTTCTGGGCAGTGTAATCCTTGGTCTCCGCCGCTTTCTGCACTGCAGAATCCTTGGCCTCCTTTGCCTTTTGTGCCGCGGAATCCTTATGCTCTCCCATCTTGTTCTTGCTCTCCTCTGCCTTCTGAGCTGCAGAATCCTTGTTCTGGCCCATCTTTTGTGCAGTGTCGTCCTTCGTCTCCGCAGCCTTCTGTGCTCCTGTGTCCTTGTACTCTCCCGTCTTCTGCGTCGTGTAGTCCTTCATTTCCGAGGCTTTCTGCGCCGCGGAATCCTTGTACTCCCCCGTCTTCTGAGCCGTGTAGTCCTTCGTCTCTGCCGCCTTCTGCTTCGCAGCCTCCTTAGTCTCTCCGGCCCGCTCCGCTGTCTCTTGGCTCTTGCCCACTATCGCCTCCTTAGCGTGCTGAACGGCACCGACAATGGAGCCGATGACGCCGGGCCTCTCTTGATGCTCGGGCTCTGCAGCCTCCTGCTGCTCCCGTTCGAGCTCGTTCTCTCGGGACTTCGCGAGCTCGTCGGCCGCCACTCTCGCCGCAGCCTCAGCACGATCTTCCCTCGTCTCTCTCGGCTCTTGTCTAGAAGCCATGGACTCTGATACTGCAACAAATTTGAGATTGAGGTTGTTTGATTTGACGGTGGTTTCTGAAGTTAATCTTCTCTTTAGGGATTGAGAGACGAGGGAGATGAGGGCGAATATATAAGGAGACGAAAGGATAGAGACGCTGGGCGGTGAGCGGTGACGCGAGAGATGGACACGTCGCCTGAAATCGGGACACGTAGGGGTGGTGCCTGCTTGCATGCAGAAGAACACCTGGCGAAGGGGGAGGGCTATAAGAGGTGAGGACTGCCGGCTCGAGTTGACCAAAATGGCCCCGGTCCGGGTCGAGTGGATCGGTAGCTTGAACCCAGCAAGAATTGTTTAATGCCATTGCTCAATTAATGGGGTAAGAAGATCCATAACTCAATATTATGTCTAAATTGTAATACAAGAGATTATATTTAAAAACTAGATATGCACAGCATTTATATATAGAAATTACAATTTAGAAGTGTGTAGAAAATTTGAAAAAAGAATAAATAAATTAAGGAATCCAATGGTATCTCTATTCTCTTGGATAGAAACTAAAATTCCTAACAAATCTTTTATTTAGATTCTTAATGAAAATTGTGGTATAGGAAGAAACTATTGGAACAGGTAAAGAAATCATGATAAACTATTTCGTTCATATTTTTTAACATGATCATTTGCTACAACTGAAATTTTAAATATCAGTCAATACCAATAAATATTAAGAAGATTATATCAAGTTGTCCTACAATATCAGTACTAATATTGCTATTTGCCGCTATTTTTTGGTAACTGTTAATATTTCTGATATTATCAATATGATACATCTATATTTACATATTTATGTTATACATATTATAATTTGTGGTGAATGTATAAATTAAGAAATTAAGTTGTAATGCACCACATTCCAAGAGAGGTAGCGTTCAACAACACATTTGAAATAAATACACCAATTCTAAAATACATAAAAAAAAAATTGTGAAACACTACTTCTATAATATTATATACACGTGTGTAAGAATTAATGACTTGAAACTAGGTGAAAGATTTATTCAAGATAACTAAATAAATTAAGTATACGATGAGATCCAAGAGGAAGTCTGGATTTCTATTAAATCATAATACATCAAATATGCAAAATAGGATTGAAAAGTTCAACATCACTACTTTATTGAAGTAAATTTTAAGAACTAAAATCTCCTCATAGTAATTCACTGAACAATACATCTATTGTATTTCTACTTACTCCTTAAGATAGGTTTTTAGTTTTGGTGGGTCTTGGATCTTGATCTTTAGCAACCTATAAATATAGAGAGACTAGACACCTCTAATTAGGATCATGATCAAAAATGGCCTAGCAAGTTCATCAGAAAGAAAGGAAGGAAAGGACATACAAACGTATTATGTATGTAATCTTATAACGAATAACATCAAAAGAACATAATTAACAAGTATAAATTAATAATCATGTGTCATGACTGAAAAAAAATAAACTGATTATTTGTAACGCCCTCATTTTTTAACTATTTTCCAAAATGGACAATGGTAATTAAAATTATTCTAAACTACCCAATAGATAAGTATTGTCACATCAAGATAAATGAATAATATGTCTGAGATTGAAAACATTTCTTATATAGATAAAATTGATTATATAAAATGGCACGTCGCTCTAAACATGTATACAGAATCCTAAGCAATATCAAGACAGAAGAAAATATAAACAGATATGTACAAAGGATGTCCAAATGATACTCCATCATTTACTGTCGATTGGCTTCCTCAAGAAAGTATGAGTCATCGACTGTGCCTGGTTCTCTTTCCACGCCTTCCAGACCTTGGGGGTGTGTGCATGTATATGTATGTGTGTGTGGGATTACTATAGGTGAGTCGCCAGCTCAGGAAAATTTACGTGAATTAGCGATAAAAGTTTAGTAATTTAATGATTGGTTTTAATTTTTTTTTGGAATTAAAATGTATACCTTCTTAACTTCTCTAAAATCAAATTTCATAAATTTTGGAGGTCATTTGCTTTTTTATCAAATGAATACAAAATGTTCTATTCACCAAAAACTGTTAATTTTGTACTAACTTGATGGATAACCTAATCAAAACTAAAACCCAAAAAATTGGGTATAAGTGAACCCTACGGGATTTAGATCATAATCCGAAAGAATTTTTTTAAAAAGATTATTAGAAATAGTGGAAATGAACTACAACTCAGGTAACTTGCGTGAGTTATCAGCTCGTTTCTATTATTTTCTCTCTCTCTCTATATATATATAAAACTTAGGAGATTAAACATAGCAAGTAAACGAGAGGAAAAAAAGAGCTTGTACTATTATAGAAAAATATACCGGACGACAATAATAAGTACCTAATGAGGGGTTGCAAGTGAGGGTGAGCTTGTTGAGGGGCATTAAGGGAGGCGTGGGTGAGGGCAACACAATATCTATGTTTTGTCCCATGTTGAGATACAATATAATATCAGGTACCTAGCACAGTCCAACAAATATTCATATACAAATTAACCAAAATTTGGCCAAATTACCAAAATAAATTCAAAAAAAATTAATAAAAGGGAAAGAATCCTAAGCAAATCAATCCCAGTCTCGGTTCTCCTCACATACTCCACCACCACCAGCAACATGAGCACTGCCTATCACTGCTGCACTAAACTCTTCGTCAACGCCGATGCGGCAACACCAACCACCACCTCCCCATCTCCACCACTGTCCTCCACGACCACTATCACCACTGGTATCTTCACCAGTTGCATCTCAGCCTATACCAAATCTCTCTTTCAATGTAACGTTCTTGTTTTTCAGCTGTTTTCCAAAAAAGAGAATGCTATTTAAAATAATACTAAAAAACCCAACAATCATAGGATCTTAAAATAAATATAACTACTACCATATTCAGATGGATAAATATGTCAGAAATTGAAAAGATTTCATGTATATAAAAGAATTGATTACATGAAATGGCACATTGCTCTAAACATATAAACACAAAAAGATCAAACGAACAAAAAAGTAAGAAGTGTCTAGACTATTTGCCATAAAAATTGAATTTTTATTAAAAACTCAAAAAGAAATTACAATAAGAATGGTTTCTCATTTACAGAATATGAGGAAATGATTCTTTTTTGTTTAAGTCTAGGGTTCTCTTATAGTTGTGGATGATGATCTTACTCTCCGTTGACGATCCAAACACGAACTCTTAAGTTGGTAGTTTTTGCAAAGTTTTTGAACAATATGAACTTTGATTCTTTAGCACAAATGCTCAAAATGGATATAATACAACCCCTTTTTCAGCTAAAATCTTAGTTATTTATTAGGGTTTGAGGACTTTTGAATTAGCGTAACTGTCCAATTAATATCTTCTTTTTAATTTTCTGTCTTTAATCCACTAGATTCATAATTGCAATTTTTAATTCTCCGAATTTGTAATTGAAATGCAGATCTTAGTTTTTAGATCTGCATTTTAGCTTTTTGCAGCTCATGTGTCATATTCAGACCCGTATTTGGGTGTAAAAGAGAATAGTTTTATCTCTTGGAGTCTTGAAATGAAGACGTAAACCAACAGAGTCTACGGTTTAGTTATACTTAGCTCAACATGTAGACTTGGAATGCAAATCTCTCTATAATTGATGATCTGTGTTTTACCTCTTAACAGCATATCTTACTTGATTAGACCTGCATTTGAGTGCAACTGAGGATAACATTTATCCCTTGAGACTCTATAATAAAAATGCGATCCAACAGGATTCCCATTTTAGCTATAATTAGCTCAAAATATGAACATTTGATGGGGGGGGTCCATAACATAGCTTTGTTTAGTTTTGAATGCGGATCTCTACGTTGTCGGCGAAAAATTCTGGAGTCATCTGTCAAAATAAGGCAGATTCGCAAGTTCAGGGTCGAGGTCCGCGACTTAGCAGATCTGCGGATCTAAAATCCAAAGGTTCGCGACCCAGGTACGACAGAACAGATCCGCGAATCTAAAGTTTGAGATTCGCGATGCCATTCATAGCTTCCGGAGAGGGGTTTAATATAAAATTATCCGACCCGAACAAGGAAAGTTGCCACCTTGGATCGTTGAGCCAACTCCCAAACGAGTATGGCGGCATTATTTAGATCGTGGAGGTAACTGCCTAACGAATATGATGGCACTATTCAAATAGTGTAGCTAACGATTGAACGAATGAGACGAGGACGTTGCCTTGAAACCTCTATAAAAATCGGAAAGACAGAAAAAGAAGGGATCGATCATCTTCTTCTTAAACTATCCTTTGTGATCAGAAGTTCAGAGCCTTTTTACCAATTGAGAGAGTTTGTGCGGAGTGTCAACGGAGAGCAAGATCATCCTCCACAGCTACCTCAGAACCCAACTTTAAACAAAGAGGAATTTGATTTTTCCTCATTTTCTGTAAACGGAAAACTATTAAAATTGTAATCTTTTATTGAAATAGCTCAATAGAAAATCATTTATAATTTTATGGTGAACAGAAAATTGGCGACTCCGCTGGGGACTGCCATCACCTCCGATGATTTGGTAGTAGCTCAATCCGACAACATTCCGGTTGGCAGCCTGGTCAATTCGCTCACCATCGAGGTTGACCAGAAAAAGTATGAAGAATTCATTTCTTCCGGCGCCAAGAGCCCTACTTCCTTACGGGGATGTCGTAAGATCTCCAAAGGATCAACCTCCAATGAGACTTCAAGGGCGGCAACTCAGGCAAAGGATTCAGTAGACCAAACTGGTCTGAAATCCTCCTCTTCACTAACATTGTGCTCTGAACCAGTTCTGACTAAGACTCCTGATCTCTCTAGCAAAATGGATCAGGATCCCCACTTCAATAAGGAGAACGACCATTACCTACTCCGCAGGACTACGACGCGGGGAAGGAGGCTCCTCTCACTCGTACAATGAGAAGGAATCTAAGAAGAAGCAGAGCTCGTGCCCTTCGCAGGACCATGCAGCAACAGGAAACTGCCAACTCATCATCGCGAAGGCCTACTGTATAAGTATAGAGGCCAAAATGTGAGATTACAAGGAATCAAGACACAGTAGGGTTTACTCGTGTTTCCTATAGGAAACGGAATAAATCCACCAAGTATATTTATGATTACAAACACGGAATCTACATTCGCGTCCCTCGAACTTCGGGGGGGAAGCATGATCACGCAATGGAAGGAGCCGCGAACCTTAGACTCGCAGAGAGCGTGCGACCGGCAAAGAGCCTATCTTAAAGGCTAAAACTATCCCACCCACTGTTCCAACTAGGATGAGACTTGCTTCGAGAGCCTTCGACGAAACAGGAACTCTTGTCCCGAGGCTATCTTTCAGAGATGACGCCTTCCACCAAGAGTTCTAATGCAAGAGATCTTCGGAAACTTCTAAACAGAAAGAGAGAAGAATCCCATGCATCTCACTGCCATTGCGAACGGCTAATCAATGCAGTGTTATTACACTGTCATTGTTCAGCCCATCCTAGACAGTCGGTTTTTATCGACTATCAACATCATCAACATCCTCATCCCAACCGTCAAAAAGGAGATGACGTAACAGGCTCGAATTCTATGAGCCTGAATATCCCGAAGTATCATCCAACATGATAAGTTTTGGGAAAAAGAAGAAGAAAAAGAAGACGAAGAAGATCTTTGAGGGAGATGCTTCTGACTCGGAACACTCTTCAGGCCTGAAGAACGTGCTCAATGAAGAGCGAGGAGTTTTCCATAACACTCGACTCAAAAGTGGAGTGGCAATCCTGATGAATTATAGACAAATGGCCGAGTCTCCTCCGACGAGGAAGACACGACCAAATCTGTTATGGCCGAGTCGCAAACGTCCGATTCATTCCTGGAAGACTCCGCTTCTGCATACATGGCCCAAAATAGTACCCTAGAGGAATTCATGCGGAGGATGGACGAACAAGATAATAGTATCCAACAATAGCAGAATGCCATTAGAGAGATTAAAGACATGCTGCATGTTTTGCTGGAATTGGAAAAGACAAAAATGAAGAATGCATCTTCAGAGATGCCACCCCATGACCCAAAAACTGACAAGGGAAAGAGGACGGAAGAAGAAGGCCACACTTTTCATGCGAATGAAGAAGATGAAGAGCAGCATGAAGATGACGACAATCGCTCCACACATCAGGAAGGGAATGTGAATGTCATTTGGATGGAGAGTTTCCAAAATCAACTAAATGCTCTCAGGCATAAGAGTGATTTGCAAGAGTTGGGCGTTGTAAGGCCATATCCGGTAGAATGGGAGAGCATACCATTCCCAGATAGCTACAAACCATTGAAGCTCAAATCATTCGATGGTAAAGGGTCGCCGAATCAGCACCTTTACTATTTCAAGTCGCAAATTGGGCATTTAGCTGGAAACGACCCCATCATTACGTGAGTATTTGTTAGTACCTTGACAGGACTAGCATTTGAATGGTTCCGAAGGCTAGAACCGGGAACCATCAATTCATGGAACGACATGGAGAAAGCCTTCCTGACAAGGTTTTACAAAGACGATATAGAGGTATCGATACCGATGCTTCTGGCTACTAAACAGAAGAAGGGGGAGTCAGCTCGGGACTTTATTAAAAGGGTCAGGAATGATTCTCTTAGATGTCCACATGGGATGCCAGAGAAGACCTTGGTAGAAACCTATCGACATAATCTCTCGACTAAGGTTCTAGCCAGGATAGGAGCCGTGAAATCCTCGACCTGGAAGGATCTCGCTCTATAAGCTGAAGAGGCTGAAGAAATAGCACAAAGGCTTGAAGAAGAAGGAGGTGAGGAGAAACAGAGGCGAAATAACGACAACAACCATAGGTCTAGATCCATAGGATATAAGGGGAAGGAAACAATGGTGGCTGATACTCCGCAGCCCACAAAGTTTTCTCCAAAACTCTCTCCTCAGTCGCGTGTACCTCAAAAGCAATATTCTTTCAAAGACGAGCATACGAAAACTATCTTCAATCTCCTCATGACTAAAAAGATGCTGAAGCTGCTAGAGTCCAAACGTTCTGAAGAAGCAGGAAGAATTAATGATCCTAATTATTGTGTCTACCATAGGATTACTAACCACCCTACTCTGAATTGTTATATTCTCAAGGATAAAATTCAAGGTTTAGTGGATGCCAAGGTCATCAAGATTCAAGAACACCAGAAAAAGGTGACCGCGAATATGGTGACTTTCAAGTTTGGCAAAACACCTGACGGATAGAGTCAACAGTTCAAGATGGAGTGCAACCCATTCATAAGGGCACGATGCAGATCGTGAATTTCGATCCGCATCAACAACAGAAGAAAGGATTATCCCCCTTCGAAACTGATAGAGGGGAGATAATGTGGGTATATCCAGATCTTCTTAATAATGAACAATGGACTGCTGATTCATCCAGAAAGAAGCGAAAAGGGAAGATCCTTACTTCTAGTGTCGTCTCCATAATTTTCGAGATGACAAGAACATTCCTACTCTAAAAGATTCAGAAGAAGAAATCAGAGACTCTCTGGTGGCTAACGCGGATTAACCTCCCTATGGAACCCGTTTGGGAAAAGACTACTTAAAGAATTATGGACAGGCCACGGAATCCCAACCACTTCCAGAAAAGAACAAATAAAAAGAGTTTAAGTTTGACAAAACTCTGAAGAAAAAAGGGAAAGAGCCTGCAGAATATTTACAGAAGTCATTTCAATTTGACATCTTAACACAGTTAGCCAATATTCCCGCAAGAATTACCTTGTATGAGCTCCTGAAACTTTTTAAATCAACTAGAGAAGTTTTGAGAGAAGCTCTGTAAGATTCAGAGGTATTCCTGGCACAGATACCAGAAACGGTTGAGAAAGAAGAATCTTTCTGCGCGACATGTCACCAGACCTCTAGTAAAAACATCCCTTGCATCACTTTCTCTTCGGAAGACATGCAAATTAGAAGCAATAAGCATCACTGCCCTTTGTATTACAAAGGATACATAGGGTCAGCGGAGATCGATTGCATTCAGATTGATCCAGGCTCAACCTTAAGCATCATGGCACAGAGGATACTACGGTATCTTGGAGTCCCGATAAATAGATTAGCGGCAACCAATGCTACTATCTTTGGATTCAATGCCAATAGTAGTAGGCCGTTGGGTAAGATAAAGCTTAAGTGTCAAATTGGCGATCTGAAGACGGAAGTCACGTGCTATGTGATAGATACTGACACGTCTTATAATCTGCTATTGGGGAGACCCTGGATCCATAACAACCTCATTGTGCCATCCACACTACATCAATGCATGAAATATGCGGATAAAGACAGGAACGTAAAGACTCTGGTCGCAGAAAAGCAACCCTTTAAAGGAGTCGAAAACTACTTTACCGACGCGTTGTTATATCAAGATGCATTCGATGCCTCAGATCAGCCCGCTCCAGATGTATCTGATAGCGGTGATGAAGCCGATACAGGATCAGGATCCGAAGATTCGAAATCCGAGGATGTAATTTGGGACGGTGAGCCCATTGTGATTAGCCTTAAAGAGCTTGATGTAAATAACACCGTTCACTCTGATGGTGAATGGATGATAAATGAAAGTTTAGAATTTGCTTATTTTTCTGGTATTAATTCTGAATGCTCAAGTACTAGCACTGATGCGTTCAACGATTGTTTTGATAAAATATGCTCTTTAGCTTCTTTCCAAGCACCTATCTGATCGTGGAAAATTCAGTTTGAACAATGCCAGCCTCCGACCGAAAATAAAGTAATCCAAATAAATATGGGTGATGAAAAGAATCCTAAACCCATATTTATAAGTGAGAACATATCCCCAGAGGAGAAAGAGGAATTGATATCCCTCATTCGTGAGTACATCGACATTTTCGCCTGGAGTTATGAGGAGATGCCAGGATTAGACCCAAGTGTCGTAGTTCACAAATTGAACATCCGACCAAATGCTAAGCCAGTAAAGCAACAGGAACGAAGATTCCGTCCAGAGATCATGAAAGCTATTGAGATTGAAATCAAAAGTTGATCGGGTCAGACTTTATTTATGAGGAACAACACCCTGATTGGGTCACGAATATAGTTCCTGTAACCAAGAAGAACGGAAAAATCCGGCTTTGTATTGATTTCAGGGATTTGAATGAAGCCTGCCCTAAGGACAAATTTCCGTTACCCATCACAGATGTTATGATAGATAATATTTGTGGGTACGAATGTATGACATTCATGGATGGATTCTCAGGGTATAATCAGATAAAGATGTATCCTGATGATGAGAAACATACGTCCTTAAGAATACCGCTCGGAGTATACTGCTATACGGTCATGCCATTCGGCCTAAAGAATGCTGGTGCCACATATCAACGTACTATGAACGTAATATTCCAAGAGCATCTGCGAAAGACAGTGGAATGTTACATAGATGATCTAGCAATTAAAAGCAAGAATAAGAGTGATCACCTGCAAGATTTGAAGACAGTGTTTGACCTCATGAGGAAATACCAGCTCAAGATGAACCCGACTAAATCTTTTCTAGGAGTCTCTAGTGGAAAGTTTCTCGGATTCGTGGTAACTTCCAAAGGAATTTACCTCGACCCGGACAAAATTAAGGCAATCCATGATATGCCACCTCCCCGCAAGCTCAAAGAATTAAGAGGACTGCAAGGTTGGTTGGTATATATTTGCAGATTCATATCAAATTTGTCTGGTAAATGTCAGCCATTTACCAGATTAATGAGAAAATGAGTGTCATTTGTCTGCAATGATGCCTGCCAAAAGGCTTTTGAAGAGGTCAAATAGTACCTCACGAAACCACCAGCACTCATAGCTCCAGTATCGGGAATACCTTTTCTACTATATATGAGGGCTATGTACCGCTCCTTGGGAGCTTTGTTAGCACAAAAAAATGAGTCGGGTTACAAACAAGCTATTTATTACCTCAGCAGAATGATGATCGGGGCGGAACACCGATATAACCCAGTGGAGAAGGAATGTTTAGCTTTAATGTTTGCAGTGCATAAAATGAGACAATATTTAGTTGGACAAACCATTCATGTTATATCGAGAGTTAACCCCCTAAGAATACTAATGACTAAACCTAGGTCGTTGAATTCAAGGCTATCCAATTGGGCTATTTAGATTATCACAATGTGATATGCATTTTGTCCCGCAAAAAATTATTAAGGGACAGGCCATAACTGATTTCCTAGCTGAGCACTCAATCCCAGCAACCTCGAAGTTGTGTGAAGAAATTCCAGGAGAGTTGGGTGAATGGGGTCTGATTCTAAAAGAAGGCATCTCGCAAGAGTTTTCGGAGGCAAATATCGTCACGAAAGATATATGGCAGCTTTTCTTCGATAGCGCCTCCCGAATAGGATCCGAGGGAAAAATGGCAGCGGGGGTAGGAGTTGTTTTCGTTTCTCCTTACAACCGCATCATTCCTTGAGCTTACTCGTTAACAAACCCGTGCTCCAACGATATTGCGGAGTATAATGCCCTCCTAATTGGCTTAAAGATAGCTAAACAATTGGGGATCAAATATTTGGAAGTATATGGGGATTCTCAACTTGTCGTAAACCAAGTTAAAGGGGAATATGAAGTCAAACATGAAGACATTTTGTCGTATTATCGCATAGTAATTAAGATAACCAATGGTTTCGATGGTTTCTATGCCAGCCACGTAAAGCGCCATCGGAATAGCTATGCAGATTCATTGGCTTCCTTAGCTGCTACACTGGCTTTGCCTAAACATGCTAAAAAGCAATTTATGGTAGTAAGCAGAGAATTATTTTGTCCAAAGGACGAACTCAAAGAGGAATTGAGAAAGCAATAGGAAGACGAGACTGGTGTTTTCGAGTCAAATCTAGAACCAAGGGATCGGTGATTCCCTTACATAGATTACATCCTTTATGGCATATTGCCCGAAGATCCAAAAGAAGCCAGAGCAATCCAAAGAAGGGCTATTCAATTCTATTATAACACTGAGCTCTAGACATTGTACTGGAAATCTTATGACGGAATCTTACTTCGTTGTCTCTCTGATCGAGAAGTCCCGGAAAGTACTTGAAGAAGCTCATGCTGGCATTTGCAGAGCACACCAACCAAGGCCGAAACTCTGGGATATAATCCAAAGAATGGGTTATTACTGGACTAAAATGATGATAGAAGTGGTTAACTACGCCAAGAAGTGTAAAACCTGCCAGATACATGCAGACTTTATACATCAAGCTTAGAATATCTCCACCCAACGGCTACATCGTGGCCGTTTGAGCAATGGGGAATGGACATTGTCGGGCCAATTTCTCTGCCATCAACGAGAGGACATCGATTCATTCTAGCTATAACAGATTACTTCTCGAAATGGACTAAAGTCATTTCCCTAACCGAGGTAAAGTCATCGGATGTGGTCCAGTTCATTAAACACCATGTGCTCTACCGCTTTGGAGTGCCTAGGAGAATCATTCATGACAACGGGTCTCAGTTCGTGAGCCAAGTATTCTCCAGATTCTGCAACAAATACAGAATCGAAGATGTAACTTCCTCGCCATATTACCCTGCAGCCAATGGTCTAGCTGAAACTTTCAACAAAACTATAGTAAAACTCCTCAAAAAGTTTGTCTCATCCAATCAAAGAGACTAGGATGAAATACTCGAGGAATGTCTGTGGGCGTATCGCACTACGGTCTGAACCCCCACCAACGCCACACCCTTTTTTTTAATGTATGGGTCAGAAGCGGTCCTACCTTTGGAAATTCAGATTCCATCATTGCGAGTCGCACTAACGACTAGGATGACGCAAGAAGAACGGCATCAGCAAAGGCTCCAAGAATTAGAAGCCCAGGATGATAAGCGGTTGGAAGCTCAACAGAGTATTGAACTATACTAGGCGCAGATCTCCAGGACTTTTAACAAAAAGCCCAAACGAAGAACTTTTAAAAAGGGCGATCTGATCCTTTTAGTAAGAAGACCGATCATAACTAGTCAAAAGTTTAAAAGAAATTTCCAGCCAAAATGGGAGGGGCCCTTTATCATTGATACGGTTTACTATAATGGCGCATATCGGTTGGCAAAACCGAATGGTGATAAGACCATGATGCCAATTAATGGAAATTTTCTCATTCGCAGCAGCTTTGAGTGGTTGGAGAATTTTGGGCGACTTAATGATCATCAAGTTAACGGTTACCTCTGATAATCAATAACAAAATTATTCATCAATGACTTCTGGTTATGTAAGAAAAAAACCTCTTTATTCATTATCAAATCAAAGTTACAGAGAGTTCCCTGGCACTATACAATCAACAAAAATGAATACAAGTCACTGACATGAGAAAATGTAAAAAGTTTGCTCATGTAGCCTCCTCTTCCGGGATGGCTTAAAAGTAAAAAGTTTGCTCCTGTAACCTCCTCTTCTAGGATGGTTTAAAGGTGAAAAGTTTGCTCATGTAGCCTCCTCTTCTAGAATGGCGAATTTGCTTTTGTAGCCTCCCCTCCAAGGACGACTTAAAGGTAAAAAGTTTGCTCTTGTAGTCTTTTCCTGCCAACGGTTAGGGCCTCCGAGTTGGTTTGCTCATCACAATCAACGTTACCAGTGACTTGATTAGTGCAAAACTG
Organism: Dracaena cambodiana; assembly: GCA_036321105.1. Lineage (NCBI taxonomy): Eukaryota > Viridiplantae > Streptophyta > Magnoliopsida > Asparagales > Asparagaceae > Dracaena > Dracaena cambodiana. The sequence goes on along the minus strand of JAYEPQ010000014.1, from coordinate 11,186,432 downwards.
GACATACCAAATGCATGTTTCCAAACATACAATGTGAGAGATTGCTGAAATTGAGTGCCGCTCTAACCATTTAGCATCCCAACCTTGTGGGATGCTAGTCAGAAAATAGAACAAGGTTACAGATTGCTTAATCTGTGCCCTTGTTAAGGAGAATGACTACGGTTATCTCCTGTAGCCAATTCAAAATCTTGTTAAAAAAAAGAAGAAGAAGAAGAGGGAGAATGACATTGATCAGAAGAAGAATTTTACCTTAATTGAAGAAAATAACTACGGTCATAAGAACATTTTCGGTGGGATACCGCTCTGGATTGATGCAGTCTGGAGGTCTTGTAACATGCCAATTCCCATCCATCACTTCGATTGGAGAAGAAGAAAATATGGCAGCACGGATAAATCAACTACAAAAGAAAGGGATGAGGAAACTTTTCTCACGTCAGAATGCTCCTTCATAGAAGAGGTCATGCATCTTATATAGATGGTCCCATGGTTATGATCTTCGGTTGGGAGAAGATAAGGCCAAATCGGTTGGGATTCTCAACTCGGACCCCAACAGAACTTATTACTGTTACATGAGACGCTTAGATTTCGCAGCCGAAAGATCTCATCATTAATAAGAGCGTATGACGCTTGGGAATTCGCAGTGGTTAATCAGATAAAGGGTTATGTCATGACTCGTGAAAACCACTACAAATTCTTAAAGAAGAATTTTTTATCTCGCGAACTTCTGGATGAAAGTTGCGAACTTGACGAAAGCTCATGAAGGTCGCGTACACCTGACAAAGGAAAGGATCTTTAAGGCTACTATAAAGTCGCGGTCTTAAAAAAATAGACATGCCTGATACACAAATACCATAAATCCTACGAAGATTCGCGGACTTCAAAACACAAGATAGCAATTTTGACACAAGTCTCTGAAGACAAACGCAAAGTAGCTGATAAGTATCATATTATGCATTTTTTTCTCCCATATTTTATCTATTTTTGTATATAAATAATTGCTACTCAGGTATATTTAGTGTGTTTTTATAGGTAACAAAGGTTTCTCAAGTAAAAGAAGAAGAAGATGCAAATTTATCAAGAATATGAGCAAAAAAAGTTAACTAAGGTGAAAACAGAAACTCAAGTGCAGCAGTAGCAATTTTAAGAGTATTTTCAGTAACGATAAAGCTTGAACTGGAAACTTTTATGTGGAAAACATTTGTAGAGCTCGGAATTATCTTCGAAACGAGTCTAAGATCAGCTTAATCCTAGTTCGTATGCAAATGTTATGACCATTTTACTGAAGCACGACAGAGTGAAAAATCCGATCCAGCGGGCTACCGGTTTGTTGAACTTAATTTCAGATTTTGGACCCGAAAATTAGTATTTTATGCCATCTAAACTCAGCCATTAGTTTCTAATACCTTTGGATTGGATTAAAATTATATATCTTGAGATTAGTTTGTGTTGGATTAGGATCATATCTTTTGTATTGAGTTTGAGTAGAAGTATGATTGTATTTGGGTTATAAATACCCTATGAATTCTTGTAAATTGGGGAGAGATTTTTAGGTGTAATTTTAGATGTATTTTAATTAATAAAATTAGGATTTTGCTGAAGGGGTGGCGGCCACAATACCGTGCTCCAGAGGTAAGCCATTACTTTCTAATATTTATTTGATTTTTAGATAGGGTTAATTGCTTTCTAGTATAGCTTTTATTGCTTTCTAGATTAGATTTATTTGCTTTTATAAATAAAAATAGATTTAATTGCTTAGTAGAAATATGAGTAGCTAATTTTTTTTAGCCCTAGGATGTAGCTGAAGTTAGTTTCATAGACCTAATATGGATTTATCTCATCTTCTTCCTAAAAAGAAATAAAATTATGATTTTTCTATAAATAAATAAAAGATGGAGTTCACAAATCATAATTCTTTGATAGATTATGCTTAATTAATATTTTAATAATCTATGCTTAGATGAAGTTTGGAATTCTTATTCTTTGTTTGTTTTTTAAGAATTATCAATAAATATTTTCCTATAAATAAATTGACTTGAATAAACTTGTAAATCTGATTTCTTTGATAGGTTATACTTGAATTAGTTTTCTTGATAGCCTATGCTTAGATTAGGGTTTGAAGTTTATTTCTTTTCTTTTGTTTATGAGATTTTCTACTTGATATGATTTGTTTTTAAGAAAAGTGTTATCTTTGATGGTTTATACTTGCACATCACTTGATAGGTCATACTTAGGGCACTCGATTAAAATCAAATTAAAAAGATCACCTTTTTAATATGTTACTTAACCATGCATAATTAAAAAGTTAGGATGAAAGAGATAATTTATTGTTAGGCTATTATTCTAATGGATTCGAGATCCTAGGCTAACCTCTAGAACTTAAACTAATCTTCTCTCGATCTAAAATCTTATAGTTAGTCCGTTAGCCTAAAGAAAGAATAAGAAATCGCAAAACACCTTAGATTCCTGTGGGACGACCTGTACAGTGCTACACCGATACTGTGCGCTTGCAGTAATTTACCACATCAGTAGCAATTCTGAAGTACAAAATCATGTTTACTATACGAAGGATAAAACATGTCATGAGAAGTAAAAGTTAGAGAAATTGTAAGAGAGATTACAAAAACTCGGACTATAAAAAAAAGAGTTTTTTTTATATAGTTCGATAATTTAAGAGGGCCTTTATCTTCTCTTCAGCATTACTAATTTCCTGCTGAATGATCTCATAAGCTTGGACAGTGGCTTGACGACGCAATTTTTCTTCACTGGCAATAGTACTTTGTGCTGAAGCGGTCTCCAATGTCTCTAGTTCGGCTTGTATTGCCTGAAGATCTTTAATCGCATTATCCTGTTGTCTGGATAAGCTTGTGAGACTCTTCATTGACTCATCGCATTCCTTAGTAATCTTATCCAAGAAAGCCTGGGCTTTAGCGATGGACTCCTGGGTTCTAATAATGGCTTGGTCATGATTCTTGACAACCGAGGTAGCAGTCTCTACTTGGAAGGCTAGAGATTGGCTATCTGATTGGCTCTTTTCAAACCAAGCCCTGCAAGCATCAACTTTTTCTTTGAGCTCCTTCTAAAACCCAAGTTGCTCTTCCATCAGCTTTTGGAAGGCAGCTTCAACTACTTCAGATTTGTCAGCACTCCGTGATCTTGATAAAGACTCAGCGTAGCCTTGGAATTAAGCTATCATAAGCCTGTACGGAGCAGCTTTTTCCTCCCCACCAATACTGACTATACCAGTCAAGTAAAGATGAAGAATATTGGCAAGAGAAGCGAAAGAAGTCCCTTTCAGTATATTCTCAATACAACGATCCAGAAAGTGGAGAAATGTTTCCATTGTATCCATCAGCAGGTTAATTTCAAAAGCATCAACCTCCGCATGGGAAGAATCGGCAACAACTGGAGTTGTTGTGTCCTAAACTGTACTCTACTGCAGAGAAGCACTAGCACCAGTACTAGAAACAATAACTTCCACACACTCAGCAGAAGCAATGGTTGCAGCAACTGTAGTCGAAACAATATGGGTGGCAGTTTCCATTGAAGGAACTGCTACTTTAGAAGTATTAGCCGCGGAAACAGTGATCTCAATCACCCCACGGACTACTTCAGTAAGGACTTCCGTGATGGTGCTATCTTGCAGAGTGTCGTCTACAGCCATATGCTCCAAAGATGGAGCCGAAGTAAGAGCTGTTAAAAAGGAAGGGAAGTACGATTGAATATTACAATATCATTAAATAATGGCAGAATTTCAAAAAAAAAAAAAAGATAGATAAAGTATAGAGGTGAACCTGAAGGATGAACATTGAATTCTCCGGGTCCGTATACCTCGGCTCGAACGTCTTCACTCAAGTAGACGTATTTACCGTGATCTGAAGGAGGAGTATTAGAACCAAGATCTCCACTGCTGACATCATCATCATCTCCCCAATCATCATGATCTGCTGGAAGAGACACTACCTTAGGGGAATCTGATGTGCGAACTTCCCCGATTATCTCCACCTCATCATCAAGAATTTGATGAGTGAGGGTCGCAGAACCCTCTTGTGCAGTAGAAGAAGGGACAGCCGGTTCATCCTCAACAACAACTTGATAAGCAGGGGATGCAGACTCTTCTTGCACAGTAGCAGGAAGAGCAGCCACTTCATCACTAACAACTGTTTGGTGAGCGGGGATGCAGAATCTTCTTGCACAGGAAGAGCAGAAGAGGAAGGAGCAGCCACCAATGCAGAGTCGTTACGGAAGACAGGCCCTTGACTTCGACGTTTCTTGGAAGAACAAAGAATTAGAGCTGAGTCATCTTCATTTTTCACTGGTTCCTCTACAACTGTTTCCAGAACTGAACCAGCTTCAGATGATACATCTTGCGGAGTGATAGGCAAGTCACTGAGACGCCTCATTCTCTTCCGTTTGTATAAAAGCTTCTTTGGAGGAGATTTCAGCTGAGGAGAAGCTTCCTTCGGTGTTGGAAGTGGAGAAATATCAAGGGAAACAGGTTGGGCAGATGGGATCACCACCTTATTACCTTCTTCCCCCTGTTGGACTGCTGGTTCCAATTCATTCGAATCATATTCTGCTCCGAAGTCCTCCATTCTAGCCACCTTCGTGCTATCAGCCTCCTTTTTCTGAGCGTACCATGCTCTAATATTTTTCAGACAAGTAAAATTGGTGCTAAAATTATGAGAGGCGGAGTTAGCATCCGCATACCATTTGCAGAAACCGAAACTCATATACGAGTTTGGAGTCTTGAGTGGAAGGTCGAATCTGGCTTGAGTACCATCCGCGATGAAGTGGAACCAAGCCCGAGGTCCTTCAAGCAAGTTTCCAGCAAAACTTAATTTCTTGTTGGGATTACCAACATAGAGCTGATCGTACCCGAACTGTCAAGCAAACCGACTCGGATAATAAGGCTCTATATAACAGTGGTTCCCCAAACAGAGAACCAGATGCCCTGGATGGATATTTATTAGCCACCAGAAGCATCCTGAGGATAAAGCGGTGAATTTGTCAACACCAGTAACGTCTGCAAATTCCTCCCTATATCCAGCATTTGGAAAGTAGGGGAAACATTTGAACAACTCAAAGTTCACGTGATAGTGAAGAGTCTTGCGAATTACAGCCATATAGCCCCCTTTTTACTGCGATCTCTCATAATGTTGTACTTTGGGAACACTCAAATCAACCTGCGAATCAGCAGGACTCACTAGGGTGGGGCAGTGCAAGACCAACTATGTCATCAAATAAGTATAAGGAAGCTCCAAACGTGGATTGGGAGTCTTAGTGATCAACTCTCCTCTGCTGTTTTGCTCCTTCTTGACATTACAGAACTTATCTACCAGCTTCCTCAATCCACTTTGAATACTGCACACCATCGCAGGCAATAAGCTGAGCCGCCGACCAAATGCGAGCAAGACGGTCGGGAATATCGCTCTGATGGGTATGGTATCCTGTGAAGGAATCACATATTTCTTCAACCAAAGTATCAAATAACCTGCCAGAAAAGCTGGATCAGATAAAGGTTGAAGAGTTTGGTAGTGAAAGCTTTCAAAGGATGTTCCAGCTTTGAAAACATCCTCGTCAGATTCGGCAATATAAGCATCTGTCCCATAGTTAGAATTCCTTCTCTCGACCTCCTTTTCAGAAACCGAAGAGAGACGGGTAAAATTGTGTTTATTCTTTGAAAAATTCGGAAGAAAATACTGCAGCCACTTCGTTTGCTTTACACTGCGAGTGCTAGACATATGAGTACAAATGTGATAGTGGAAAAGCAATTCCCAATAAGTGTCATAGACCATAGGGTCTCGAGTTTTCAACAAATGAAGCTCTTCCCCGGTAGGGACATACTCTTCATATGGGATGTCTCCCATAGGTAATCCTGAGATTTCATACATCTCATGCAGGGGAAACCCAATTCGCTACGGGGAGAGAAAACTGTACAAGTATCAAAATTGTACAATTCTAACAAAGAAAAGAAATGAAATCGGCTAGCGGGAATACCGTGTTGAACCGCCCTAATGGCGCGGTAAAGGTTTGCATGCTGGAGCTGATCTCTGAAAGCTCTCAGAAAAAAATCAGTTAAGATTGCCCACTCTCCTTTCGAAGTGCAGTGACCCATCCAGGAGGACGAAAGTCTTAGACTGAAAATTTCCCTTGCACATTGACAAACTGGTGCAGGAAAGTCTGGGCAACTATAGGTGTTTCACCTATAGGAAAATCTTGTTTGAAAGACCCTAGGAACAATACGCAAAAATGCTTTCCAGTATAACGAGAGAAAGCACCTTGTGCATTGAATGCTCCCAACAAGACACCATCTGCGGTCTATTTAAATGTCAATCCATTTGTCTAGGAATGGAAAGAGATTGAAAGAAAAGAAACAGGTAAGATCTCTCCATATTGGGAAGAAACAGGTTACGACCGTTAACTTGGCGAAGCCATTTGTAATCTTCGTCATCCAAACCATCATCGGGTGCCGAGAAGTGATCACCAAATAAGAAGGCAGGCTTGTTCAATAAGGTTCGGTTGTCCCCTTCGAAAGGAGCAGTGGTCATCAGTTCTCGCAATATCAGGCGAGTAGGATTGAGAACTTTACTTTTTCTTTCTTGGCCACCGGAGGCGGTGCAACCTGGAAAAGTTTGGCCGAACCTAAACTCCCTCTTTTCATCATAGCCACTTGAAAAACCAAAGTAATGGTCTTTCGGCCAGGGATTTAAAGCGTAATCAACTGCAAAGAAAGTTTTGGGATCAAAACAAAAGAAAAAAAAAGGACTTTCTATAAAAAGAATTACCTTTTAATGTAAAGCAGGAGAATTACTTCCAACCAAGGGTTCCTGTCGAGCCACTATGGAGCTAGAAGTGGTCCGAGGGTCCCGACGACCGCTTGCAGAAGCATCAGAGGAGGAAGTTTTCTTCGGCATCTTTTACAGACTAAAGAAATTTTTACGAGAAAAATCGGAGGTTAAGGGAGGCCGAAGATGAAGAGACTTGAAAACCTTGAAGAGGAGCCTGGCGTTTAAATTTCTCAGAAAGAAGTTAGAAATGCCCTATTCCACGAAACCGAGATTATATAACAGATGATTTGACAGCCGAGATATTCGGATGGACGTGATCTCTGGCCCAAATCTCGTGAGTACCTTTTCATTTAATGCGGCTCAGAGAACGTCTCAATTCCTACGCCGTATAAAGTAATCGTCTTCCGAATTTTTCGCAACCAAAAGGGAAGTTCGCGACCCTAATACAGACTCGTATTCTCCTTCAAAAAGGGAAGTTCGCGACCCTAATACAGAGTCGTATTCTCCTTCAAAAAGAAAGTTCGCAACCCTAATACAAAGTCGTATTCTCTTTCAAAAAGAAAGTTCGTGACCCTAATACAGAGTCGTATTCCTTTCGAAATGAAAATCCGTGATCCTAATACAGAGTCGTATTTTCCTTCAAGAGTTGAAGATAGCGGCACTAATACAGAGTCGCATTTTTCTTCAAAAGCAGCAATTTCACGGCACTAATACAGAGTCGTATTCCTTTCAAAATAGGAGTTCAAAACATTGAGACAGGATCATGCTGCCTTCAATTGAAAGTTCTAATACAGAATTGCACTCTCGGAAGCGTAGAAAGGTGAGATTCTAATACAGAACCTCCTTCACATCAAAGAAGAATGTTATATCCAAAGTATTCCAAAACACCTTTAATGATCATGAGAGTTTTGAAAACTTTGGAGGGGGTTTTGTCGGTGAAAAATTCTGGAGTCATTGTCAAAACAAGGTAGATTCACGAGTTCAGGGTCGAGGTCCGCAACTCAGCAGATCCGCAGATCTAAAATCCAAAGGTTCGCGACCCAGCTACGATAGAGCAGATCCACGAATCTAAAGTTTGAGATTCGTGATGCCATCCATAGCTTCTGGAGAGGGGTTTAATACAAAGTCACCCGACCCGAACAAGGAAGTTGCCACCTCAGATCGTGGAGCCAACTACCGAACGAGTATGGCGGCATTATTTAGATCGTGTAGGTAACTGCCTAACGAATATGACGGCACTACTCAAGTAGAGGAGCTAATGGTTGAACGAATGAGACGGGGACATTTTCTTGAAACCCCTATAAAAAGCGAGAAGATAGAAAAATAAGGGATCGATCATCATCTTCTTAAACTATCCTTTGTGATAAGAAGTTCAGAGCCTTTTTGCCAATTGAAAGAGTTTGTGCGAAGTGTCAATGAGAGCAAGATCTTTCTCCATAGCTACCTCAGAACCCAGCTTTAAACAAAGAGGAATTTGATTTTTCCTCATTTTCTGTAAACGGAAAACCGTTGAAATTGTAGTCCTTTATTGAAATAGCTCAATAGAGAATCATTTACAATTTTATGGCGAACATATATGATTGATGATCCATATTTTGGGTTTTAACAACATATCTTGCTTGATTAGACCCACATTTGTATTGGAACAGGGTTAATTTTAATCTTATAAGATTTTGAGGTCAAAACGCGACTCTGCATTTGAAACGCGGGTCAAATATGCATTTGGAAGTGTGGATGATTTTTAAAGCCGAACGCGACCCTAAGAGGCTTGAGTTTTAATTATTTTGACATGGATCTCCTGGATAAGGATCTGCATTTTGCTTGTTAGCAATTAATGTTGCTTATTTAGACCTGCGTTTGGGGATAAAAACGAATAACCTTAACTTTTTAAGGTTTTGAGAGTAAAACGCGACCCCGATGGGATCATATTTAACTTTTATTTAGCTCAAAATATGAGTTCTTATCGGCCTTCATTTTACTTAACTTAGAATGTGGGTCTCTTTTGTTGATCTCCGTTTTAGTTCTTTAGCCATTTTCAAGACTCCTGAGGCTCGCATTTACTTATATTTGGAGAGATCTTTTATCTCTTGAGATTGTGGAAACAAAACCCGATCCTAGGAGGTCCATGTTTAAGTTTTTAAGTAATCTTCTCGTTTATTCAAAAACGTGAGTCAAACCATCTTTTCTTTTCATAAAAACTTTGCCAATAAAACTCTCTCCAAAGTTTCTTAAAATTCTACAACTACGAAGGTGTTTTGAAATATTTTGGATATAAAACACGATCAACTTAGATTTTAAATCTTGAACACGACCCTGCATTTAATTCGCAGATTTGCATTTGAAATAGTGTGAATGAGACACTGCATTTGATTTGTGAATTCACACTTGAAACAGCGTGAATGCAACTATGCATTTGATTCACGAATTTGTGCAAACGCGACCTTGCATTTGAATTTTCAATCCGCATTTTCAGCGGTTCGGATGAAGCGCTATTGGCACTTTGCTGCCTTTTAGGTGCAGAAATCGAAGCATTGCTACGCTCATAATGATGAGAAATCTCTTCGAGATTTGGACCGTAAATCTCGACTATTGATTTTTCTATAAATGACCTAAGGTCTTTTCAAGAGTTACACTTACCATAACTCTAAAATTTCCAAGATTCTTCTAGCTTCTATCTCTAGAGCTTTCCTTCAAAGCTTCTAAGCATTTTTTATCTTTAAGCTTTCGAGCTTTCATCCACCAGGAAAGATGTCAAAGAGATTATCTTCCTCAACTCAAACCGCTGGCAGCTTAAATGGACCCTCAGCCACTTTTGGCTTTCTTCCGGCCCCAGCTTGAGAGGAAACCATGATTTCATGTGGATTTAATGAGTTGAACTCATTTGAAACAGACAATTCATCACCAAGGACTTTAAAATTGAATTTAATTAACAAATTAACTTAACAGATATTACAATCTCTTAGATATTTTAGTTGTCACAAAACACAGTTCTTGCGTTCGAATTTTGAAACGCGGATCTCTTTTGTTGATCCATATTCTAAACTTTAAGAGAACCACTTAGTGGTTTATTCTTTATGAAATGCGGATCTCTACTGAGTGATCAGCATTTGACACTTAGTCAACATATCACCTTGTGATCTTTGATTTTAGCTTGAAACGTGGGTCTCCACTTGTGTGATTCACATTTGACACTTAGTCAGTAGATCACCATGTGATCTTTAATTTTAGCTTGAAATGCGGACTCTACTATGTGATCCGCGTTTGATATTTAGTCTTTAGATCACTATGATCTAACACTTTAATTTGAAATGCGGGTCTCCACTATGTGATCCACGTTTGACACTTAGTCGATAGATCATAATGTGATCAAACACTTTAGTTTAAAATGCGGGTCTCCACTACGTGATTTGCATTTGATACTTAGTTGATAGATCACTGTATGATCTAATACTTTAGTTTGAAATGTGGGTCTCCACTATGTGATCCACATTTGACACTTAGCCGATAGATCACTGTGTGATCTAACACTTTAGTTGGAAATGTGGGTCTCCACCATGCGATCTGCATTTGACACTTAGTCAATATATCAATGTGTGATATAACACTTTAGTTTGAAATGCGAGTCTCCACTATGTGATCTACATTTGACACTTAGTCGATAGGTCACTGTGTGATCTAACACTTTAGTTGAAATGCGGGTCTCCACTACGTAATCCACATTTAACACTTAATAAATAGATCACTTTATGATTTTACTCTTCAAGGATTTTTTTTTGAATTGTTCACTTTTCCTTCTTTTTTTTTAGTGAACTATTCCTTAAATCCAACTTCCAAGCTACATTATTTTGGATATGTGGTTGGCTATGATGGCATGGTCCAATTTAGGCTTAGGGGAGAATTTCCATTATGTCGTCCGGGTACCAGCAAAGAACGTCATGACAAAATACTCAGTCCGAACTCCAGTATAATGAGAGAAATCATGACAGATGTAGTTTTCGAGAGAAAGGACAAAAAGAAGATGAAAAGCCCAATTTCTTATTTGGGGATAAGATTTATTTGTCAGAGGATTGTCTCTTCGATGAGAATTATAAGTGGCTGAGACAAGTCTGGGGGCAATATATATTTCTGCCGAATATGGAGAGATCATATCCCCTTTCTTATCTTCAAATAACTTTAGTGCCCATAAGAATGAATTGGCACTTAACGAAGTCTCAGGATGGAGTCCTTCTCAGAGGCATTGGAACCACTTCAGCGTTTTCCACCAGCGGAGGTAAGCATGTCACTGGTTTGTTGCCTGGTTAAATGAAGAAAGAGTACCTAGTGAGTTAGTCTCCTAGGACCGTAAGCACTTTCTTGAACTGTTTTGCTACAGTGCATGGCGAATTCCCTTGTCAAGGTTTCCTGCCATTGGGATGGGTCCACTCTTTGGCAAAGGAATGGTGGTCCATTTTGACATCATTTATTTGAAGAAATCTGAGCACCAATTAATAGAAATATGACTTTATCGTGTCATATGGGCTGTACAGTATAGGATTCTTACCAGTCATTTCTATTTTTTTAGTATTTTAGAGCTCTTTAACTCAGAAAGAGGGACATTTTTCACTCCTGTTGTACAGATGGGTAACCCTTCATGAATTATATGAGGTATTCAGATTGCCCATTGACGAAGTCCCGTATGAGGAATATGTCCCGAAAAGAGAGGAGTTGCATTTGTTAAAAGCTCAACATTCTCTAGTTTATGACACATATTGGGAATTACTGTGTCATTTTCACATTTGTAGTCAAATGACAAAACTGAGGAGTTAGGGCATCAAGCAAGAAGCATGGGTTGAATACTTATTTCAAAACTTGTATACTAATGGTGAAGATCTTTCGACTCTAACAGTTTGTACTAATGCTAAAGTGGAAGAGAGAATGCCTATTTTGGAACTCAAGCCTATGTCATAAAGTTTGATGAAGATATTTTTAAGGCCGGTACGTCGTTCGAGAGTTTCCACCACCAGGCTAAGTATCCATTGTCTGATATGGCCTTGTTTGTGGGGTTTTTAATGTTGTGGTTAAAACGCTGCGTAGTTCCCTTAGCTCTGCAAGAAGTTTTGTTTGTTATCATCGTTTATCCTGCCGTTCTTTCATTCCATTAGGTCTTGTACCGGCCATGTCTTGTGACATTTTGAGTGGCCTTAGAGCCTTGATGACTCGATTTCTCATGATAGAAAAGTTTCAGGATAAGGAAGGAAATGAGAAGTACAAAATTACAAATCCAAGGGTCGAACTTCCATATACTTATCTGATGGCCTAGTTTGTTTTACACTATCCCTTGTAATGATGCCAATTCATCAATCTATTGATTTATCTGCACTAAAAGTCCAGCATTACAAAAAATTGCAATGGTAGGGACATTATATTGCAATGATTTGGAAGCATCTTCAGTGCTACGACAATTTTCACTTGTACAGATATTTACTATACTTACCAAATGCAGAATATAGTGAAGAGTTTGCATATTCACCAAGCTCTAATAAATTCACTTCCTTATCTGTTGGAAGTTTTTGCTTGTTGATCAATACTTGTCATTTGAAGCTATATTATTCCAGTCGTTTTGCGTGACAATTTGGGTGTGATCAATTATATGTTGGAAATCCAAATCCAAACATTAAGTTTGTGGAGAATTTGTTTGAAGGAGCACGGGCCTGTATCATTTTGTCAGGAGGATGTACTTTAGCTCGTTTTAGTTTGCCCCAAAAGAACCAAATCTTTATAGTTCCTTTGGTTTATGTGGTTGGTATTTTGTTGCTAATTTGAAGCCTCGGAATTACAATGTAAATAGCACATGCCTTGGGGATATCAAATCATGGTATAGAAACAAGCAGGGTCCAACAGGAAGCCCGGTTTAGATGAATTCCAAGTTATTGAATTGGAACAAGAAGGCACTCCTAAAGCTAAAGTTGAAGCTCCTGATGCACAAGTTGCTGATTTTTCTACTCAAGGAGCATCTTCTACAGCTGATGTTTCTTTACCTGGATGGAAAATATCAAAGCGCACCAGAAATTCTCCTTCTCCAGGAGAAAAGAGTAAATAGAAGAGTCGAAAGGGATCTACTTCTAGTGCAGCTCCTGAACTTCTACAGTTCAAGAAGAAGAAATAAATACTGCTGCAGGAGATGATGATTCTGAAGGTTGCACCCTCATACTGTCAAACCGAGGAGCATCGGACCAGTTATCAGAAACATAGGGGCAACTTCTGTACTTACTACAATTGTCGTTGGGCCTAGTTCGAGCACTATTCAGGATGTTACTAAAGAAGCTCAAGTGGCAGTTGATGCTTCTTTTTCACAGGCCGATGTTACCCCTGCCCATGTCACAATTGAAGTTGAAACTAAAACTCAGCCAACAACACAAGTAGGCAATGAAGATGATGAAGTGCAGATCGTTGGAGAGACTCAGAGACCAAGTTCTCCACCAGTGATGATGCCAACTATCATGGCTCCTCCTACTAGTCCTACCACTGGGCCTCTTCAGAACCGTAAGACTCTCTCTTTCTTTTTAGCTTCATTTTTTTCAGATTCATGACCTTACTTTGATGAACTTGTAGAGGGGGATATGGTCATTTTTTTCTGACTCATCTGAGAAGCTTGATTATTCGGACAAAGATGACAATGATGATGACTATGACGATGATTTTCGCTCTTCAATACCCCCATGGATCATATTAAGCACACTTATTTGATGGCTGAGGAGAGAGATAAGATATATGGCCTTGGAGAACCAAGTACCCAATCGTCGACTTCTTCACCAGGTGATATAAATAATATTATTTGCTTCCTTTTATTTTAATTTTCTTTAATATTTTCTGACTTCTTGTTCCAATTTGATCTAGGATTACCATCTCCTATTCTAGCTTCTGAACTTCTGTCCGCAACTTCTTTGGCACTTGTGCCACTTCCAATGACAACAACTGAAGTTTCTTCTATTGAAGTTGCTTCTTCTTCATCTTGGGATGTGATACAAATTTCTTCAATCTTGTCAAATCTGCTTCCTCATTTGTCTTCAGTTACTAAAGCTACTGGAATTGCATCTACTTCTATTGTTCCTCCTTCAGCGCTAGCTTCTTAATTGTCGTCTATAGAGGACAAAAAAGTTAACACTTTTGTCAACGAACTGCTTCAGTATGCCATCATGGATTTCATCTCTTTCCTAGAACACTGTATAAATGCAATCTTAAAAGGAAGGCCTTTTGCTTCTATTGCTAATCTTTTAAATAATTATATTGATGGCATAGAAAGCGTTGGTGGAGAGAAAAAAATAGTCCTATACAAAGCTATAGTGGCCCAACTTTAAAGTGACTCTGCAGTTCTATCGAAGACACATGGCACTGATAAGTCTGAAATAGTTGAAACCACTTTCAGAAGATTATTGGAGGAGCAGCTCACGAGAAGAGACTCAGAAAAGAACGGATGCTCATCGGGCTCAATTTAATGAGATCCAATGTGCTAGCAGATCTTTATGTGCCGAAATAAAAAGTGTCATTGCTTTAGCTAAGGGTCAAGATCAAGCCATTGCTTGGACTCGGGAAAATATTGCCAAGGCTAAAACTTATCTTGAAAAGATGCTTAAAGCACGCGAAGAAACTGTGAAGACCATTAGTGAGTTATCAAGGATGCGTGATGATCTTAATAAGGGTTTCTTGGCTAAGCAAGTAGAATTGGAGGCTCTTGAGTCTGACCCGCCGAGCAACATAATTGTCAGTGAAGAGGAGTTACAAAGGCAGGCCACTATTCAATCCTAAGAAGTTATCCAAGTTAAAATAAGGGACAGTGAAGAAATGATCAAGTCTCTTTTGTCCCAATGAATTGTATCTTTTTAAATTGTATGAATTTGAATATTTTGTTGAAGCTTTTTGTAATACTAAATTGATAATCCAAACTATGATGTATTTTGGAAAATATCGTCATTCATTCAGAGGTGACTATTAACTTGATGAATGCATTTGATATTAATAATTAAAGATATTTGTTAACTTGATGCATTATTGACCCCCTGTATATTGTTCAGAGGTAATTGTTAAGTTGACAATATAGGGCCTATATTCAAACATCCAAGTATGTCTGCAACGAATGAATAATTTTCATGTGCAAGATAGAAGTAATTGTTAACTTTTCTAAACATTTTGTGGGTTTAGCTATTCAGTGACTTGTACTATAACAGCTTTTGAATTGCCAGAGTTAATTTTTAACTTTGCAAATTTGAAGGAATGAGATTTTGATTTTGTCAGAGGTAATTTTTAATTTGACAAATTTAGAGGTAGTGAATTTTGATTTTGTCAGAAAAAATTTTAAACTTGATAAATTTGGAAGAAATGGATCTTGATTTTGTTAGAGATAATTATTTTATCTTGACAAATTTGGAGGAAATAAATTTTGATTTTATCCTTGACAAATTTGGAGGAAATAAATTTTGATTTTATCAGAGATAATTTTTAATTTGACAAATTTGGAGGAAATGAATTTTGATTTGGTCAGATATAATTATTTTAACTTGGCAAATTTGGAGGAAATGAATTTTGATTTTTTCGGAGGTAATTTTTAATTTGATAAATTTGGAGGAAATGAATTTTGATTTTATCAGAGGTAATTTTTAACTTGATAAATTTGAAGAAAATAAATTTTGATTTTGTTAGAGATAATTTTTAACTTGACAAATTTAGAGGAAATGAATTTTGTGAGAGTTGAGTTCTTTCTTTATTCGCTCTGCTGGGGAAATTATTGCTATAAAACAATGAGTAACAAAACGTTGACTGCAGTGCCAATTAGTGTCAGAAATATTATATTTGAAGAGTTTGCATTGTTGTGAAATCTCCATAAGGGACTCGGTTTTATAAGGTTTCGGTAGGGTCAGTCAGAAGTGTTCATAATAGATGAATTTCTTTACTATAGATGAGTTCCATTTGATTGGTGGATAAATTGGTCCTGATTTGAAGATAATAGTATCAAGAATTAGACACATCCATTTTTTCATTCTAGGAGTAACATAAGAATCATTGTATTTCTTCTTTTCGTTTTTTCCTTGCTTGTCTAATATCTTTCCAATCAAAGTGTTGATATTGCAAACTTTGAAGCAAGAATATATAGTTTACTCTGTATACGCTTTGGCATCGAGGCAGGTCTTTTGTGTTGATGATCAAGATATAGTGTTGAACTCTTTTTGTTGAAAGAAGAATTCAAGTATGTATATCAAATGATTTGATAATCTTATTAATACTTTTAGGGGGTATCAGTTGAAGATACACCATGTGATTCAATATTTCTTGACACACTTCAACATCAAGGCGAATTTTAATGCTGAGGATCAAGAAATAGTGTTGAATTCTTTTGTTGGAGAAAGAACTCAAGTATGTATATCAGATGATTTAATAATCTTATCATCACTTTTCGGTGTATCGGTTTGAAATATGCCAGGTGATTCAATATTTCTTGATATACTTTAGTGTCAAGGCGGATTTTTAACGCTGAGGATCAAGATATAGTGTTAGGAAGAATCCAAGTATGTATATCAAATAATTTGATAATCTTATCATCACTTTTTAGGTGTATCGGTTGGAGATACGCCGAGTGATTTGTAGATAAATCAGAAAATATGTCATTCTTTATTGCACTTCTTGGAAGAAGCTCTTTTATGAAATCTTCTTACTACCACATTTCCAGGTAGTGGTTAGGAATTCACCGGTTCGATAAAAAATGCAACAGAAGATTATTGAAGAGGATATGTATCTCAAATCACTCAACACTTAGCTTGATTGCTTCATGCTATTATATAAACTGTTTACACATTGTACCGTCTCTCCCTTTTGGCGGTTTAAAATATTTACAGAATTTGATAATTGAAGCAACTCATGCCATCATCATCATCTTGATCCGCCAGATCAAAGATCGCATCAATACTACTCTTATGATATCATAAGAGTAATATTTCTTTAGGAATTTTTTATTAATCAACATCATAATTTTGTCATCGTGCGATTTCACTAGCCAATATGCACTATTCGAATAAACCACGTCGATGACAAAAGGCCCTTTCAATTTAGACTGGAACTTTCTTCTGGCTTTTTGAGTAGTTATGATTGGTCTCCTTATTGAAAAGACAAAATTACCTTTCTTGAAAGTTCTCTACTTGACTTTTTTATTAAAAACTTTGGAAATTCAAGCCTAATAAAGTTCAATGCTCTGTTGTGCTTCAAGACACTTGTCATCGACAACTTCTAACTCTAGAAGTCTTTGTCAGTATTTCTCTTCTTGTGTCATTTTAGTTGCTAATGCAACTCATAATGACGGAATTTGGATCTCCAAAGGAAGTACTACTTCGGATCCATACACCGAAGAGAAGGGTATAGCATTTGTGGGTGTTCTGACTATCATTTGGTACGCCTAGAAGCATTTCCCAAAGTTTTCATCCCAATCACGCTAGTTAGATGAGACGAATTTCTTAAGCAATTTCACAATGGTTTTATTGAAATCTTCTACTAAACAATTGGCTACAGGATAATATGGAGATAATGCTACGCTTTTGATCCGATACTTGTTGCAAAATCTGGAGAATGACCGACTCACAAATTGTGGGCATCATCATGAATGATTCTCCTGGGTATCCCAAAATGGTATATGACACGATATTTAATAAACTTGATCACATTCGATGTCTTTACTTCAGTTAGGAGAATGGCTTCGGTATATTTTGAGAAGCAGTCTTTTATGGCCAATATAAATCTGTGACCCCTTGTTGATGGTGGAGGAATCATTCCAATAATGTCCATTCCCGACATTTCAAAGGGCCATGATGTAGCCATTGGGTGGAAATATTCAGATGGCCGATGTATGAACTTGGCGTGTACTTGACAGACTCTTCATTTTCTAGCATAAAAAACTGCATCTATCATCATTTTAGGCTAATAGTATTCAATTCTTCGGAATCTATCCCAAAATTTTGGTCCTACTGATGTGCTCTACAAATGCCGTTATGAGCTTCTTGGGCTTTTTCTTAGAGAGGCAGTGAAGTAGGATTCCATCATAAGGTTTTCTATATAATTTCTGAATTTCGGCTTTATAGTGAAAACAAATAGCCTTTCTTCAAATTGTTAATACTTCTTTAAAATCTTCTGATAATATTCCATAAAGAACATAATTAATATATGAAAATCGCTAATTTCTTAGTTCAAAATCAGATTCAACGGCATGTATTTCATGTGCTTCCTGTTTATTGCTTGAGTTTAACTCAATCTCGAGTTTATACTTTGGACAGAATAATTCTTTACTACCCACTGTTATGTGTTTGCTGGAATTTTTAGGCAAAGCTAAGGTAGTAGCCAAAGAAGCTTGAATCTGCATAGTTGTTTTTATGGCATAGTACATAGTTGATTAGAAGCCACTAAAACTATTATATTTTAATAACTGCTTGGTAATAAGGCAAGAGGTCTTTATTTTTGACGTTATATTCTTTCTTGACTTGGTTAACAATCAACCGGGAATCTTCGTATGCCTCCAAATATTTCACTCCAGCTGCTTGGCTATCTTTAGGCCAATCATTAAGGTGTTGTATTCAGTGATATTTTTAGAGCATGATTCTGTTAACGAATAAGCTCGAGGGATGATATGGTTTCGAGGGGAGACAAATACAACCCCGACTCCTGCTACCATTTTTCTTTAAGTCCTATTCTGGAGGCACCATCGAAAAATAGTTGCTAGACTCCTTCTGTGGTGGCATTTGCTTCAGCAACTTCATGTAGAGCGCCATCTTCTAGAGTTGGACTTTCTCCCACTATCTCATCAGGGATACCTTCGTACAATTTTGAAGACTCGAGATACCTAACATGAATAGTTTGTCCCACCAGATAATGTCGCATTTTCTGTACTGTGAACACTAAAATTGTGCATTCTTTTTCCACTGAGTTATATCAATGTTTAGCTTCAAACATCATTCTGCTCAGATAGTAGATGGCTTTTTCATGTTCAGTTCATTCTTTTGGGCTAACAAGGCTCCTAAAGAATGGTCCATGGCTTTCACATATAACAGGAAGGGTATTCCTGAAATTAGAGTTATAAGGACCGGTGACTTTATAAGATATTTGTTGTTTTTTTCAAAAGACTGTTGGCAAGTATCATCCTAGACCAATGACTCCTTTCTTCATTAGTTGTGTGAACAGTTGACATCTCCCAGACAGTTTGATATGATTCTACATATATATGCCAATCTCTCCTGCAGTCCTCTCAATTTCTTGAGATTCCTAGGTGGTTGCATATCATGGATTGCTTTAATCTTATCCAGATCAAAATGAATTCCTTGAAATGTAACCAAAAATCTAAGGAACTTTCCGCTGAAGACCCCCAGGAATGATTTAGTTGAATTCATTTTAAGTTGGTATTTCCATATGAGGTCAAACACCATTCTCAAATGTTAAAGATGACTATCTTTGTTCTTTCTTTTGATAGCTAAATCATCCACATAGCATTCCACAGTCTTTCGGAGATATTCCTTGAATATATTATCATGGCCTATTGATATGTGGACCAACATTCTTTAGACCAAAGGGCATAACTATATAATAGTATATCCCTAGCGGTGTTTGAAAAGATATATGCTTTTCATCGTCAGGACATATTTTAATTTGATTGTATCCTGAAAATCCATCTAAAAATAATATTCTTTCGGAGCTGCAAGTATTATCGATCATGACATCCGTGATAGATAATGGAAATTCATCTTACAAATATACTTCTTTCGAATCTCTGAAATCGATGCAGACTTTGATTTTTCTAGTCTTTTTAGTCACAAGGACTATATTTACCACCCTATTAGGGAATTGCTCTTCATGAATGAAGCCTGATTTAATTAACTTTTTAATTTTAGCTTCGACGGCTTTCATTATTTCAGAAAGGAACCATTGTTGTTGTTGTTTAATGGGTTTTGTATCCGGTCGAATGTTCAACATGTGCATTGCCACTTATGGGTCTAGTCTTGGTATGTCTTTATAATTCCAAGCAAAGCTGTTGATGTATTCTCGGATGAGAGTAATTAACTCTTTTTTTCATTAGAAAATAAATTTATACTTATAAATATGGTTTAGGATTGGTTTCATCACCCATATTTATTTGGATCACTTTATCTTCTATTGGAGGTTCACGTTGTTCAAATTGAACTTCCAATTTCATGTTCAAATGCTTTACCCAAAAATCATCTTTGATTGGTGGCAATTCTTCATTTTCTTCTTTTTGGTCCGCAGAGACCATATTAATTGAAACTTCATGAAAATTTGCTCCAACACTTATATATGAATCCTAACATAATGATTCCGATGAATGACTAAATTGAATTTCTTCAGAATTTGTTTCTAAAAGAAGTTAAGGAGTTGTGACATATTCCAACCCCCTGACAGTTTTATCATAATAAGCTGGCAGGTTTTCCTTTTAGAACAAAAGGTTGAAGCATTGTTCTTCTTTCTTTTCCAAAGTTTAACCCCTGTCCTCAGTTAAGTTATATCTCATCTTTTTCATCATTTTATGGGTATTTTCATTGTAATGGAAGAACTTGAGATTTTGTCGTTCTTCTTCTGAATCTTTATAATTTCCTTTATTATTGTTGTTTGCCTTTCCAAATAAGATAGGTTTTTGATGTTTATATTTGGGAGGGGTTTCAAAAATTGCTTCACTCGCATCTCCATCGTTATCAATTTATATATTAAAGAATGACCTAATGGATGTTTGGAATGATATTAAGGAATATATCTTGTCTAGTTGATCACTAACTACATCAGTACTAGTACTTGAAGGTTAGAATTAACACTAGAGGGATAAGCAAACTCTATATTTTTATTAACTCACTCACTATCAAGATTTGTGGTGTCATTTATATCAAGGCTTCCAAAGCTTATTACAATTGGCTCTATACCCCATTCTTCATTGTCTTTGGATCTTAGATCTTTGGATCCTAATTTTGAATCAGTTTCATTGCCACTGTCTGATTCATCTAGGAGCAAGTTGTTCTACTACTTCAAGGGTGTCTTGATAATGCAGTGCATCTGTAAAATAAGTTTCAATCCATTTAAAGGGTTGCTTTTCTTCTATCAAGGTCTCATGTTCCCATCTCTGTCTGCATACTTCATGCATTGATGAAGTGTAGAAGAACGGTAATGGTGAAGTGGATCTATGGCCTCCCAAGTAGCAAGTTGTAAGACATGTCAGCATCTATTACATAACATGTAACTACCGTTTTTAGATCGCTAATCTAGCACTTGAGTTTCACTTTTCCCAAATGCTTATAACCATTTGCGTTGAAGTAAAAAATGATTGTGTTTGTTGCTGCTAGTCTATTAGTGGGGATCCCAAGATACAACAATATTCTTCTTGGCACTGTGCTTAAAGCGGATCCAGGATCGACTTGAATTCGTTCAATCTCCGTTGACCCTACGTAGCCTTTATAATATAAAAGCCGATAATATTTGTTGTTCTTTACTTGCATATCTTCTGGTGAAAAGGTAATGCAAGGTATTTTCTTCGAAGCTTGATGACATATTGCACAAACTTTTTTTTCTTCTGCAATCTCCGGGATATGAGCCAGAAACACTTATGAATCTTGCAGAGCTTCCCTTAAGGCTTTCCTGGTTTGCTTGGATAGCTGTAGGAGTTCATATAAAATGATCCTTGCAGGGATACTAGCCAATTGTACCAATACATCAAATCAGAAAGACTTTTTGGAGTCTTCCGTAACTTTTTAATCTTTATTTTAAGAGGTTTGTCGAACTTAAACTCTTTTTGTTTCCCTTTCTCTGGAAGTTGAGCTTCAACCACTTTATCATAATTTTTTAAGTAGTTTCTTCCTGAACGAGTTCCAGTGGGTTGGTGCTGTTGGTCTTCACCGACTGCCATTGATTCTTTTACTCTTCTAAATTTGTAAGAGAATGAACTGCTGCTTTATCTTAAAGAACTGCAGTGACAGTATTGGAAGTGCATATCTTTCCCTTAAACTTCTTCTTGGATTAACTTGAAGTCCATTGTTTATCTTTGAGAAGGTCCAGATGTACCTACATAATCTCCTGTTTCAGTATTTCAAAGGGAGATAATCCTTTCTTTTGTTACTGATGAGAATCATAATTTATAATCCTTATAGTACTCTTGGGAATTGGCTTCAACCCATCTTGTATGGTTGACTTTATCAAATCTGGAGCTTTTCTGAATGAGACCATATTTGCTATTACCTTCCTTTGCTCTGGTAGTAGTTTGATGATATTTGCGTCTATCAATGCTTGTATCTTATTCTTTAAGATATAGCAGTTTTTAGTAGGATGGTTAATGATCCTATGGTATAAGCAGTAGTTAGGATAATCAATCTTCCTACCTTTTCAGGACGCTTAGCTTCTAGCAGCTTTAACATATTCTTTTTCATGAGTAAATTGAAAAATGTGATAGTATTGTTTGCCATAAAATTGGACTTTATTGAAACTTAAATAAAAAGTTATAATAAGAACGGTTGTCCATTTATAGAAGATGAGAAAAGTGATGCTTCCTCTTTGTCTAAAACTGCATTCTATTATAGCCGTGGAGGACGATCCTACTCTCTGTTGATGATCCGAACACGAATTTTTGAGTTGGCAGCCTTTTTGCAAAGCTCTTGAATGGAAAGTACTATGGTTCTTTAGCACAAGCTCAAACTAGAGATAATCCAACCCCTTTCGCAGTCCAAAATGTGGCTATCTATAGAGATTTGAAGACTTTTGAATTGGTGTAACTGTCCAATTAATAACCTCCTTAATTGAGGATTAATTTCTTGCTTTTAATCCATTAGATTTGTATTAAATCTTCAGGATCTGTAACTGAAAGGATCTCAGCTTTTAGCTCTGCATTTTAGCTTTTCCAGCTCATGTGCCATGCTCAGACCTGCATTTGGGTTCAAATAAGTATAATTTTTATCTCTTGAAATCTAGAATGAAAACGTGGCCAAACAAGGTTCGCATTTTAGCTATACTTAGCTCCAAATGTGGACTCAATATGAATCTCTTAGTAATTGATGATCCACAATTTCGCTTCAAGAAATATGTCTTGCTTGATTAAACCCGTATTTGTATTGAAATGGGGTTAGTTTTAACCTTACAAGATTTTGATATCTAAACATGACCCTGCGTTTAAAACTTTTGAAACGTGAGTTAGATCCGCATTTGATTAAGGATGGTATTCATCCTTTATGTAAAGTCAAAACGCGACCTTAAAGGGGCTCGTGTTTTAATTATTTTGTGAAATATAGATCTCTCTGGCGAGGATCCGCATTTTGTCTCATGCAATTAATGTTGCTTGTTTAGACCCGCATTTGGGGATGAATAAAATAACCTTAACTTTCTAAGATTTTGAAAGTAAAGCGTGACCTAGATGTGCTTTCGTTGAATCTTTTATTTAGCTCAAAATATGAGCTTTCATCAGCCTTTACTTCACTTAGCTTAAAATGTGGTTCTCTCTGGAAGAAAAACTGCATTTGGGCTCCTTAGCCATTTTCAAGACTTCAGTGACTCATGTTTATTTATTTTGGGAGAGATCATTTATCTATTGATATTGTAAAAGCAAAACACAACCCTATGAGGGTCGCATTTTAGTCTTTTCTTGGCTCAAAATGCGGATCTCTCTCTAGTCGATAATTCGTGGGTTAGCCATTTTTGGTTTGAAATGTGAATCTATTTTTATTTGTTGACATGCGTGTTAGCCATTTTATACTTGAAATGTTGATCTCTCTTTGATGATCCATGTGTTAGCCATTTTGACTTGAAATGTGGATCTCCATTTAGTTGATAATCCATGTGTTAGCCATTTTAGGATAAAATTCTCCAATATAGCGGTGAGAGATGATCATATTTTCTATTGATGATTTTAACACCAAACTTTAGAGCTGAGATCTTTTCTTGGATCTAAAGTACCCTTGCATGGCTCTAGAAATAAAAAAAAGTAAAACTTTTTAAGAGATAAAAATCTCTAGATTAAGAAAAAATTAAAATTCTTTAAGAGATAGAAATCTAAGTATGAAAGAGTAAAACTCTTTAAGAGATAAAAATCTCTATTCTTCTTTCACTAGAGGTGGATCATCTCATAGAGGTCCTCTCTCTCCTTTAACCTTCTTGGCTTTTTATAAGAGTTTAGGGGTTTTAATATTAGTGTAATTGACCATATTAAAACTCCCTTTTAATGGGGATTTAAGCCCTCATTTATTTGGAGATAAAGGAAGCATAACCCCCATTTTTAATTTTCAATTAAATGAGGTGTAACCTCCATTTCAAACCACTCATTAATAAAATAGGATGTAACTCCCATGTTTATGAGGATTCAAATTTCTCATTATTTTGGAGCAAATGGAGTTTTGATCTATGTTTGGTGTTCTTGTATAATTTTTTCGTCAACAAGTATGCTCATCTTTGAAAGAATATTGCTTCTGAGAAACTCTTGATGATGAGGTTGTCACAGGCGGAGGCTTGGCTAGATCTGGAGCATCAACTGCCATCGTTTCTTTTCCTTTGGGTCGAGACGACTAAGGTGCTTTTGAATTATTTCTCCTTGGTTTTCCTCCTTCTTTGGCCTCAAGCCGTTGTGTAATTTTTTCGGCTTTTTCAACATGTGTTGCTAATTCCTTTCATGTGGTAGACTTTACTGCCCCCATCCTATCAAGAATTTTCACAAATATATTATGTCTGCAAGTTTTCACTAAGGATTTTTGTGGTATTCCATGCGGGCATTGCAAAGAAACATTGCAGAACCTTTTAATGTAGTCCCGAGTTGACTCCTTTTTTTCTGCTTTGTAGCAAGGAGTGTTGACATCGAGATCTCCATGTCATCCCCATAGAAAAGCTTTTTCCATATCATTTCACGAGTTAATGTTTTCTAGTTTTAATCTATGGAACTATTCAAATGCTAGACTCATGAGGTACTAACAAAAACTCGCGTGATAATAGGATCATTCCCAGCTAAATGTCATGTCTGTGATTTGAAATAGTAAAGGTGTTGATTTGGTGATTTACTATCAAAAGAATTGATCTTCAAATGCTAATAATTATCCGGAAACAATATGTTCTCCTATTCCATTGAATAAGGCCTTATGACCCCCAGTTCTTGTAGGTCATTCTTGAGGACAAGGGCATTCAGCTGGTTCTGGAAACTCTCCATGAGGGCAATACATATGTTGCCTTCTTGTTCTGAATTCTCGGATTGGTGATGGGAAAATTCAGAACGACTGTCACATTCTTCGTGTTCCTCACCACTGGTGCTCCCAGGAGGAGTGTGAAGTTCATTTTCTTTTATTTTCTCTATCCTTCCTCGGGATGTGGGAGCCTCAGGAAGAAGATTCTTCTTTTTTCTACGTATGTTCTTTGACCAAGAATTGAAGCATCTCTCTAATCTCCTTTATGGACTCTTGTTGTTTATTAATGATCTTTTCATTCTCATCCATTCTTCTCATAAACTCCTTCGAATTTCCTTGAGCCATGTATGCAGAGGTAGTATCTTTTAGAAATGAGTTAGAAATTTGAGACTCTGCTACAGCTGAATTTGTTCCCTCTTCTTCATAAGAGGAAATTTCAGCTAGCTTCCGGTAGTCCAGGGACACTGCAACTCCTTTTTGAATTCAGGTGTTCTGGAAAACACCATGAATTTCACTAAACACCCTCTTCAAGCCGGAGGAATGTTTGGAATCTAAAGAGTTTGATCGAGAGGCCTTCTTTTCATTTTCGTCTTCCCTAAAATTATCATATTAGATGATATTTTAGTGTATTCTGGCTCTGAGAACTCTTGTTTTCACTGCATCATCTTTGTTTTGAATTATGTGTTGGAGATGACGTGAGTCTGTTAAAGACATACAACTTTGCTTGAGCCATGCAGTGGCAACATGAGATCACTATATTAATCAACTACTCACAATGATAGTAGGAAACTTGGGATTTTCTTCTTTTCAATTGAGAAAATCCTTAAAATCCCCTGTATTGGAACTTATGAGATTACTGGTAGAGACAATATCCCTTTCAAATAAAATTTTTGGGGCATGAGAATCTACCCTCTTGAAGATTGCCGGAGCGAACTTCACTTTAGCCATTGCGGCTATATAATGAATTTTTGATGAAGCTGGAATAATTAGGACTGGAAGTCCATGAGCTTAGAGGCTAAGTTGTTCTTTTTAGAAACGCGATCTTGAAATTCGCATTTTTCAGTTGAGATGCGGATGTGTGATGGGCATCTGGGTTTAGAAACGCAGGTGTAAGACCTACATTTGACTTCAGGAACACGACCCTGAGGTCCATATTTAGTTTCTGAAATTCGAACTTGAGGCCCACGTTTGGCTTGTGAAACACGAATTAAAATCCGAATTTTGCATTAAAGATGAAGTTCTTGGGGGGCGAGCAGCGTTTCTTGTAAGAAATATAAATAAACCCATCTACATCTTGGTTCAGCTTCTTGTTGGGACCGTCACTTTACTCTTCGGTCTCCACACATGAACTTGAGTTTCACGTGGTTCAACAGTAGTTGGTTCTTCTTTCATGGCCCTACGGAAGATGCAGGCCTAGCTTCTCCTCAGGTTCCTCTTCATGGTGCGAGTGAGAGAGACAATCTCTTCAAGATTATCTACTTGTAGATCACAGAATGGTTGTTTACCTTTGTTGTTGCCAGAATTTCGATCCATCTCCTTAAAATCAGTATGGGTTCTTGGGTGAAACCGACCCTGAGCCTTGTGCTTGATAGGAGAAATTCCCCCTTTGAGACCAGAAAGATCATGAGAGTCGTTATGCAAATTACCTTAGACTGTAGTCTTTTGAGCCTCATTAGAGGCTAAGTTTGTGGAGATCTTATGACATTTCTGCAGAGAACTTAAGCTCGTAGAGCCAGAAGAGAGGAATTCTTCATATTTCTCTTAATTAAACTCAATGACGAGTGATTCAACTATGGTGCCAATGGGGTTCTTGTTGGATTGGGCTACGGCCACATCATCGGAGATGATACGACTCCCTAGTAGAGTCGCCAATCTTCTGTTCAATATAAAAATTAAATTTTTATTGAAAATTCTAAAAGAGATTACAATAAGAATGGTTTTCCATTTATAGAAGATACGAAAATAATTCCTCTTTGTTTAAGTATGGAATTCTCTTATAGTAGTAGAGAATGATCTTACTCTCTGTTGACGATCCGAACACGAACTCTTGAGTTGGCAACTTTTGCAAAGTTCTTGAACATGCAGAACTCTGGTTCTTGAGCACAAGTGTTCAAAATGGAGATAATCTAACCCCTTTTTTAGCCCAAATCTTGGCTATTTATAGGGGTTTGGAGGCTTTTGAATTAGTGTAATTGTCTAATTAATAACTTTTTTAATTGAGAATTAATTTTCTGTCTTTAATCCATTGAATTCGTAACTACAATTTTTAATTCTTTGGATTTATAAATGAAATGTGGATCTCAGCCTTTAGATCTGTATTTTAGCTTTTTGCAGCTTATATGTTATATTCATATCCGCTTTTGGGTGTAAAAATGAATAGTTTTTATCCCTTGAAGTATGAAATGAAGACATGAATCACAAGCGTCTGCGGTTTAGCTATATTTAGTTCAAAATGTAGACTTAGAGTGTAGATCTTTCTGTAATTGATAATCTATATTTTAGCTATGAACAACGTATCTTACTTGATTAGACCTGCGTTTGAGTGTAACTGATAATAAAATTTTTGTTTTGAGACTCTGAAATGAAAACGCGACCCAACAGGGTTTGCTTTTTTACTATAATTAGCTCAAAATATAGACTTTTGACACGGTCCATAAGATAGCTTTATCTGGCTCTGAACGAGAATCTCTCTATGATTGATTATCTGCATTTTGGTTTTTAACAATATCATGCTTGATCTGACCTACATTTGTATTGGAACATGGTTAGTTTTAATCTTACATGATTTTGAGGTCTAGACGCGACCTTGCATTTGAAACGCAGGTCAGATCTGCATTTGGAAGTGTGGATGATTTTTAAAGCCGAACACGACCCAAAGAGGCTCACATTTTAATTATTTTGTGAAATGTGAATCTCCCTAACTAAGGATCTGCATTTTGTCTCTTAGCAGTTAATGTTGCTTATTTAGACTAGCATTTGGGGATAAAAAAGAATAACCTTAACTTTTTAAGGTTTTTAGAGTAAAACACGACCCTGATGGGTTCGAATTTAATTTTTACTCCGCTCAGAATATGAGCTTTTATCAACCTTCATTTTAACTTAACTTAGAACGCGGATATGTCTTGTTGATCCACATTTTAGTTCCTTAGCCTTTTCAAGGCTCCTAAGGATCGCTTTTGCTTTTATTTGGAGAGATCTTTTATCTCTTGAGATTGTGGAAGCAAAACACGATCTTAGGAGGTTCGCGTTTAAGTTTTATAAGGGGTTCCCTTAATTAATTTTTTTGTTTATTCAAAAATGCTGTCATTTTCATAAAAATTTTGCCAACACAGACAAAAGAAAATATAAACAAATAGGTACAAAGAATCTCCAAATGATGCTCAACCATTTACTGCCTCTCGATTTGTTCAATGAATTATGGGTCATCGGTTGGGCCTGATTCTCCTTCTTTGCCTTCCAAAACTGGGTTTAGAACTCAGAGGACTAATCCCAGCAAGTAACACAAGAAAAAAGATAAGTTATACTATCACTGTACCTTAGAATAGGTGATTGTGAACATATTATGTTAGTGTTAGTCGTGATTGCATAAATCAAGAATCAAGGAAGAAGAGAAGTTATACTATCACAATAGCTTAAAATAGGTGATTGTGAGCATATTATGTTAGTGTCAGTTGTAAATATGTAAATCAAGAATAATATAAATAAATTTGAAATCATAACTAAACCAAATAATCGGGGATATGCAAATCAATGACAGTTAATAAATCTCATTCACGTTTTATGTTAGATGTCAGAAACTAAACAAATTAATAATTAGTCAGATATTTAAAACTACTACTGATGGATAAAATGCACACTATTACCCATATCGTATAAGTGTCCGTACATATCCGGGACCTAGTCCAAATTCATGGCACTGAACTATGACACACCATTGGGTGCTGCTAGACAGATTATGTACTGTGAAACAGTAATTCAACACTCAACAAGCTCATCAGGGAATAAGAAGAACTCTCTTGGTCGCATTTTCTTCCTCGACGAACTAAACCATGATGTCCTCTGAAGTAAGGGTTCGACGGAAAGACCCTTTCTCAACTATAAAGGAAAAAAAGTTTGGCCTTCATACTCATCACAAAAACTCTCTTGATAGTGAGAGGACGTAACCCATCATGGGAACTTAAATATCAGACTGTGCCTTAGTATTACATGGTGCTGCTGTAGTATAAATCCTCAACATCTAAGTAGAAATGGCCAATTTAATTCCCATACAATATGGTTCATATCTATCATATAGTTTTTCCTAATTTCTATGTCAGTGATACGTGCCAATTCAGATTGTGTATATGTTTTTACTAGAAACTGAAATTCAAGAATCAATTTAGTTTAGAATCATGTATATACGTATTATGAGAATACTCTATTTCCATATAATCAAAATATATGAATCTTATCATCATGTTTCCATGAACGATCATGTCATCGTGTATCTGGTATGTCAATAATTCATTATTGGGTCATGATATGCAATATTATTATATTCCGTTCTCTTGTCATATCACTATGCTCAATCTCATCCATCACGTATTCACGTATTATTCATATTAGTACAATATGTTATATCATGAATAAGTGTCACATGTGATGCTACATGATCGAGATTAAAAGAAATAATTTAGGTCACTGATGAGTGCCATATATTGCATATTTGTAGCCTCCATACAATCTATTTTTGTATTTAAATAATGCTACTTGGGTATTTTTAGTGTGTATTTCAGGTAAACCTATTTCTATAAAGAGATGGTATAAACTCAGAGCAGGATTAGAAAACTAAGTCCAGAAAAGAGTTAAAAGTGAGCAAAACTACAAGACTATGACACTGCAGAGAGTCAAAAATCAATACAGTCAATCTAATCAAAAGAAAAGAATAAAAGATTCATGCAGAAGAAAGTTGAAGCCCAGAAGATCAACTTCTATTTGGCGGCATTTTTTGCCAATTTGCGGCCTAGTGGGGCCCACTTGCTATGAGATTTTTACGGGAGTTTCGATATAATTTTATAGTTTCTCACTTGTACTCAAATTAGGCTTTGATTCTTTAAAACCTATATATTGGTTGTATCCTTGTAATTGAGGGTTTATGATGTAATTTTGTACTCGAATTTTATTGAATAAAATTAGGGTTTGCTGAAGGGGTGACGGTCACCATACCGACTCCAGAGGTACCCTTTTCTATTCATCATTATTTCTTAGGTAATTTTCTTTTAATTTCTTTTTAGATAGATTTATCTTCCTTTCTAGTATAAAACTTTAATCTCTTTTTAGGAAAAATATGATCTTTTTAACTAGGAGTATAAGTGGCTAATTAGTTTAGTTCTAGGATGCATATGAAGTTAGGGATCAACCTCATATTAATCTATTTGTATTCTTTCTAAAACAAAAATAAACAAAGATAGGATTTTTCTATGAAACAATAAAAATACAAGAACTTGTAGATTAGAACTTTGATAGGTTATGCTTAATTACAATATTTTGATAGCCTATACTTAGTTAGAATTTGGAGTTGTTGGTTTTATTTATTTTATTGAATTCATCTAACAATTTAGTTTATCTCTATAAAAAATAATTTCTTTGATGGATTATATTGCACACCACTTGATAGTCCATACTTAGGATACTTTAAATATGAATTAAACTAAAAGATCAGATTTTTATTAAAGAAGGAAGACGAATAGATAATATTTGGTTGTGAATTAGTGGATTCCATTTCATAGGCTAATTAGAATTGCAAATCTTATCAAACTAGACTCATACTTAGCTCATCAAGATAATAGAATTAGTAACATTGCAAAACACCTTAGATCCCTGTGGGAACGACCCGTTAGCACTACAACTGATACTGTACGCTTGCAGTAGATTTATCAATCAAGTTTTTGACGTCGTTTCCAGGGATCGACAGTGTTTTCTTGTTTTTTCTAATGTTTTACAGGTTAACAGTGTATATTGAGTGTGCAAGGACTAGAAAGTGCAGATACAGGAAGATAAAAGAGATCAGAGGAGCTTCAGAGTTGCGTAGCAGAAACCAGAGAGACAATCTCTCTGGTTCTGCAACTAATTGGTGGCAAGAACCGCCAAATAGCAGCAGCTCTGGTAAATCCTGACCCCAATGTCTCTCCAGTTCTGTGTTTTGGTTCACTGGTTTTGTAAAAAAAAATAAAAAAAACAGTATGAACAGTAGGAATCACATCTTTTCTTTGATCATATCTCTTCCACCATTTTATCTTCACCACACATCACTTCTTACATTAGTTTAGAAAACTCACGCATCCACTCAGGTCACTGGTTCATGCCACATTGGATATGTGATCAATTTAGTCGATTAGTGAGATCAGAATTGTTCATGGGAGACAAAATGGACCAACCGATCCCGATCCTTCAGAATCGATGTTACCCATTGTGCATATCACTACCATCATGCATCAAACTTCCACACACAACAAATAATCACTATGACTTGAAACCACAGTACATTAGCATGCTTCTTAAATTCACTAGTTCTGATTCTGAGGATGCATATCTCTCTATCAGTGAATTTTATGAAGTATGCATGATGACTAAACTGCAAAACTTATCGGAGGATGCAATTAAACTCCGTTTCATCCCATTCGCTCTCAAAAATAATGCCAAGAAGTTGTACAGTATGCCTACTGATTCAATCACTACTTAGGATGAATTCGTTGCAATGTTTCTTAAGAAGTATTATCCCACGTACAAGACGACATGAATTCAAAATCAAATCAATCAATTCCGTCAAGTACTGAGAGAACCCTTATAGAAATACTTAGAGCAGTTCAAAGATTTGTTAGCTCAGTGCCCCCACCATGTGATAGAAAATTGGCAGTTGCATCAAATCATGTATGAATGACTCGATTACACATACAAAACTCTTCTTGAGTCCATGTGTTATGGGGAGTTCATGAGAAAGAATGAGGATAAAGCATGAGACTTCCTTGAGGACCTATCGTGAAAAACTATGCAGTGGGAGAGTCCCACTGAGAAACCCAATGTATCAACTTCTGCGCATAAGGGTGGGATTCATAGCATTGATGGCTATATAGCTGTCGAAGCTAAGATTATAGACCTTATAGGGATGATTGAGGCATTGGAGACTCCTAACACTTCACCGGTGGGTCAAGTAAATCAAATTTAAGTTCTCACATGCTTTTAATTACGAAACTCCGAATCATATTATGGAAGAGTGTCCATTATTAATGAATCTCATGGGTCTAATACTTGAGCAAAATAACGCCTTGCATCAACGACCTATGAACAATCCTTACACTCGTACATACAATCCTGGCTGGAGGAACCACCCAAATCTCTCATGGGATCAAGAGCAATATCAAGAAGTCCCCAACCCTAACATGCAACTTCCAGCCAATGGTCAGTTTCTATGACCAAATATGGATGCTTATCAACACCCAAATCTTCAAATCAAGGGAACAACTAGAATAGACCTCCTGCACATAATCAATCATATTCATAGCAGGGATCTGATAATGATTATGATAGACAGCTAATGATAATTGAAAGAAATGTGGAGAACCTTTTCAAGGCGACGTTCAATTTAGATACACAAATGCAAAATTTAATGAAAGTGTCTACTGACTTTATACAATGGACCGACCAACAACTTCTTACAAGTTCTCAATCGATCAAGAATATAGAGCAGCAGATTAGATAGTTAGCCACACAGCTGAGTGAGCGGGGGCTATGTACCTTTTCGAGCCAACCAATAATGAACCCCAACTCTAACTCATCTCAGTCTGTTTCATCCCTTGTTCACCAATACAATGTCATTTACACGCTCAGATCTGGCAAGCAAGTGGACAATAATATAGTCATGTCTCTTGATCTCACTCCTACTATTTCGCAGGCTACACCATATTTTCTATCTCTTTCCTCACATCTATCTCCATCACCTCCATTACTATCACATGCTCATTTGGAAGAACCTATTCTTAGTCCGAAAGCACCATATCCCAATTGGCTTAGGAAGCTTTCACCGCAAGTAGAGAAGATTCTTGAAATATTTCAGCAGGTGAAGGTTAATATTCCACTCCTTGATATTATACAACAGCCTTCTACTTATATCAAGTTTCTCAAGGATTTATGTACTAAGAAACGAGTAAGAAACGTTTCTGAGAAAATTTTTCTTACTGCAAATATATCACATATCCTCTCTAACTCCTTACCTGTCAAATACAAAGATCCAGATTCTCCGATAATCTCATGCACTATTGGGAATACTATATTTGACAGTGCATTGCTTGATCTAAGGGCAAGTGTCAACTTACTTCCTTACATTGTTTATCAGCAGCTGGGATTAGGAAAACTTCAACCTGCCAAGATCACATTACAGCTAACTGATCGTTCGATCAAGAGACCACTTGGTATGGTTGAAAATGTGCTCATTAAGGTTGGCGAGTTTATCTTTCCTGTAGATTTCATTATCGAAACAAATTCCCATTATCTTAGGTAGACCATTCCTGGCAACACCAAATGCATTAATTGATTGCAGGAGTGGCCTCATGAAGCTATCATTTGGGAATATAACTGTGGCATTGAACATATTCAATATGGATGAGCACAAAATGAGCTCCCTCATTGAGGTAAATATGATTCATAGTTTGCACTCTCATTCTACCTCTTGCCCTGATGATGAATCCTCATTTGAGAAAATTTTCGAAAATGAGCTCATATTATTAGATGAATTGGCACATACTGATTCTATATATGATGACACTTGCGCAAATATGCCATTTATTTATGAGCAAACTCTTGACGATTTGTTTGCAGAGGAGCTCACATTACTTCATGAGCTAGAAGGGCCACCACCACATTCACTTGATCATGTTGCACTCTTCTCACCTCACGATATTTCTACATATGTGCTTGTTACTAACGATGATTGGTAGGTTTATAATGAAGAATTTTTTAATCAAATTATTAATGCTTATATGTGGACAAAGAAAAAGCGAGGACGGTATAAGATGCAGACAGGTAATTTCGTGACGTATAAGAGAATGATGAGATATAATAATACACCACTTTACATTTAAAATGCACACACTATGAAAGTGGGAAGTGATCAAGAGGTCTTAACCGCTTTCCACGTTAATAGGGTGACGATATTGAGATCGTAACTTTTTGCGACTATCATTATTTGTATAGTATTTGTACAATAATTTTCATATTTATTTTATCACCCTTGGTTCATGTATGAGGGTATACATGAGTTTAGATGCGAGGAAGTGGGTTAGGAGATTTTTTTTATTTGTGTTTTTCTAAGGCAATAGCCTTTGAAATAAAAAAAAGAAGAAAAAAGGAGAGTGAGCCTGGTATTTAAGGCAATAGGCTCAGAGAAAAAAAAAAGGAGTATGATCCGAGTAATCGGGTACTTTACGCCTAAGCAAGCGTGAATATTCGCATGAAAGGTGAAATGTTCTTAAAAAAAGAGAAAAAAATTGTTAAGAGAGAGAAGATGAATCATGATTTAGAATTGGAGTCCAAGGCCGAAGTAGAGTATCACAAGTGCATGTAGATGTATAGGAGCCAATGAATTATCTATTAGTGGGTATTTAAAGATAGGATTTGAATTTTTTTATTAAAATGATAAACAAATTTGATATGATGTTTGCCTTGAAAATTGATAATCTAAATACGTTCTTGAGTTTGTATATTAGTGAGATTAATTGAAGAAAATATTAAAAAAATCTTTCTTTTGTATAAAATTTTTATTTTTCTTGATTTTCGGTTATCCTTATTTTTCTTTTCTTTATTCCTTAATCTAACTTCTTCATGAATTTTGTGGGTATATTCACTGCAAACCCTCACGAGACACAACTTATCCACTAGGGTAAGATAGGAGTTTAACAATTTATTGCACGTGCTAGGTGCAATCGCGATTCCTGCAAAAGTGAGTTAGGATTTTTCTTTTTCTTTTTAGGTTTAGGTTTTGTTCGAGTACTAGCAAAAGATAGGCGTGGGGGTGTGATGAGTGCCATATATTGCATATTTATAGCCTCCATATTATTTATTTTTTTATTTAAATAATACTACTCAGATATTTTTAGTGTGTTTTTCAGGTAAACCTATTTCTACAAAGAGATGGTATAAACTCATAACAGAATTAGGAAACCAAGTCATGAAAAAAGTTAAAATTGAGCAAAACTATAAGACCATAATACTCCAGAGAGTCAAAGATCAATACAGTCAATCTAATTAAAGGAAAAGAACAAAAAAATCATGCAGAAGAAAGTTAAAGCCCAGAAGATCAACTTTTGCCACTATTTGGCGCCATTTGCCGCCAATTGGTGGCCCAGTGGGGCCCACTTATCATGAGATTTTTATGGTGACTTCAATGTAATTTTGTAGTTTCTCACTTATACTCAAATTAGGGTTTGATTCTCCGAAGCCTATATATTGGCCGTATCCTTATAATCGAAGGTTTATGATTTAATTTTGTACTCGAATTTTATTAAATAAAATTAGGGTTTACTGAGGGGGTGACGGCCGCCATACCGACTCTAGAGGTACCATTTTCTGTTCATCATTATTTCTTAGATAATCTTTTTCTAATTGCTTTCTAGGTAGATTTATCTTGCTTTCTAGTGTAAAACTTTAATCGCTTTCGAGAAAAATATGATCTTTTTAATTAGGAGTATGAGTGGTTAATTAGTTTAGTTTTAGGATGTAGATGAAGTTAGATGTCAATATTATATTAATCTATTTGTATTCTTTCTAAAATAGAAATAACAAAGATAGAATTTTTCTATAAAACAATAAAAATACAAGAACTCGTAGATTAAAACTTTGATATGTTATGCTTAATTTTAATATTTTAATAGCCAACGCTTAGTTAGAGTTTGAAGTTGTTGGTTTTTATTTGTTTTGTTGAATTCATCTAACGATTTAGTTTATCTCTATAAAAAGTAAATTCTTTGATGGATTATACTTACACACCACTTGATATTCCATACTTAAGATACTTTAAATAGGAATTAAACTAAAAGATCAGATTTTATTAAAGAAGGAAAACGAATAGATAATATTTGGATGTGAACTAGTGGATTCCATATCCTAGGCTAATTAGAATTGCAAATCTTATCAAACTAGACTCATAGTTAGCTCGTCAAGATAATAGAATTAGTAAGATTGCAAAACACCTTAGATCCCTGTGAGAACGACCTGTTAGCACTACAACTGATACTGTGCACTTGCAGTAGATTTATCACATCAGTCACTGACCCTACTAATTCTTATTCAATTCGAGATAAAGATAGCTTGCAATAAAGAGTTAATGGTAACAACAGATTTAAATAAATTCTCATATCTCCCATTTTCTTCACTATGCTATATTTATATATAGTGTCACAATACATTTAAATACAACTCTATAATGTGTTATATTACTACACAATCATATATACATATTTAAATAATTTTATTTTCAATAATACTACCTATCAACAATGTAAATAATATTAATTAATATAACCAAAACAAAATAAGCCGACGATGTCATTAATACCGAATATGATACTCTAAGTATCGTTGTCATCAATACCGCATTACTATCGTTATCTAAATCCTTACTTGACGTTACGCAGAAATATTGAATATATTATACAATTAATATAAAATTTGTATATGCAATGAGGTGTGTTTCCGGAAAAAACCAGAGATCTTTCCATTACCATTAAGAAAATTAAAGTTACAGAAATTTCTCTTAGATCGATTACAATGAAATTAATTAAGAAAAGAAAAATAGAATAGAAAACTCATAGAACACGTCACTCTCTTTAAAATAATTCGTAAGAACGAGACAGCTATAAGGATTGATCTGTTCCTCGTTGACGATCCAACGTTGAAGATTAGAGGCGGTGGAGATTTCTTGAATTCGCTCTTCTCTTCTGCTGCTAAAGAAGCTTGGACTCTTGCGAGAGAGAGAGGGAGATCTGGCCAAAGGTTTTTCTTGAATCCCTCTGGAGGGGATTTATAGGCTCCAGATTATTGAGAGAGTTTTTATGTAGATAGAAATAGAATCTTGTTATAATTTTGATGTGATATTTAAATTTTTTTAATAAGATTTTCTCCAAGATTCGTTGAACCTGGTTCTGATCCTGCACCAAAAATCAATTAAACTCTGATTAGAATTTGTAGAACAAGCAAAATAGCCCCCTCGAGAGCACAAGGTGGGGACCTAACAATTTATTGTGCGCCAGATGAAGGCCGGCCTCGCTATGCGCGAGGCCAGTGGCCTGACTCGCTGCGAGGCTGGTTTCCAGCCTTGCGGTACGAGGCTGGTTGCCAAACTTGCGCCCGCGAGGCTAGGTTCCCAGCCTCGCGCCCGCGAGGAATTTTTTTTTTTTAATGTTCTACAAGACTCCCTCCAAAGTTTTCGAAATTTTACTCCTTCATTTATTTAGCAAAATTTTGAAATACTTTAGATTTTTCTTCAGCTTTCAATTTATTTAAGCTTCTTGGACGCGAGGCTTTGCTAGCCTCGTGTTTGTGTTCACCATGCAATAGCTTTGTGTATTTGGATGGCCAACTTTGCCTCGAGATTTGTGCTCTTAACAAAGTCCGTCTATTTGAGCCAAAGACCTCTTTAAGAAGAGTTCTTCATTTTGTCATGTAAACAATAAGTAAAATATTTTAATTTCATTTAAATCATTATTTCATTTTGATCTTTTATATAGCATGTTTGTGGTGATGAGTGAGTGAAATTGGGGAGACGAAACTTGCTAAGGATATGGTGTTGTCATAGCAAGCTAAGTTTTGTTGATCATTATGAGATTGACTCATCTGAATAACAGATAAAGTATTGGTGATCGAGTCAGAATCACAAAATCATAGACATGAGTATGACTGACATGCCTGCGGGGTGATTTGCCTGGATGATATACAGAATCGGTTATCGTGCTAAAATCTTGGAATCATATACAGATGTATGATTAACATGCCTATGAAGAGATGATTGGATCAGGATCATAGAACCATGATAGAGATATGACTGACATGCCTACAGGGTGATTTACCTAAATGATAGACAGAATCGGTGATCGTGTTAGGATCACAGAGTTATAGATAGAGGTATAACTAACATGCCTATGAAGGGATTATCGAAGAATCATGGGCAGAGGTGTACTGTTAAATATACCTATGGGGTTTTCGCAGAGGTGTACTATTAAACATACTGAGATGAGCAGGTTAGGATCGAAGAACCATGAGCGAAGGTGTAATGTTAAACATACACATGGGATTTCGGTAGAGGTGCACTATTAAACATACCGAGATGATTGAATAATATTATGGAGTGGATCGCCTGACTAACAGATAGAGCTGGTGACTGTGGTAGGGTTAATGGGCATATTGTTTGTGTGATGATTCAAATCTCACTGTCAGAGGTAAGAGCTTAACTTGACAAATTTGTTTGTATTTGGGTGAGATGGTTTGAATCTTGCTGTCAGAGCTAAGAGCGTAATATGACAGATTTAGTAGTTTTGAGACGATATGGTTCGAATCTCACTGTTAGAGGAAAGAGCTTAACATGATAGGTTTAAAAAAAATTTAGCAAACCCCCCCAGCTATCAACAAATATGACATGCCTTTACCAATCGTCGTTTGCATTGGGGTAGCCATGCTCTTCCCCTCAGCATGATGCCAAACGTTCCCTCTTCCCTTTGCTCTTTCGGCATTAAATTATTTCTTACTCTAGTATGATAAGGCTGGTCGAGAATTTTAGCTTTTTCTTGCCTATTACTGTTGGCAGTGAAAATTTCTAAGTTAAAAGGATTTTCCACAACAGAATGCGGAGCTAATTCAATAGCCCCGCGTTTGGTTACATTAACCCTGCGTTTGAATAAAACGCGGAGATGTTTAATAGCTCCGCGTTGATTCCGCAGTTTGGCTTGTATTAGCCTCGCGTTTGAGTAAAACGCGGAGATGATCAATAGCTCCGCGTTTTAGTTATTTAGCGTCGCGTTTTGATGCGATTAAAGCTCCACGTAAGCAGATAACCAGAATCTCAAATTGATTGAGATAATGATTCTGGGCTTATCCAAATACCCGAATCAAGTCTAATCAGAATTCCATCAAAACTAAGATATTTGATTGGAATCCTTGATGAATGCGAGTTCTATTTAGATAGAAACTCTTGCATTAACCTGGGGCTATAAATACCTTCCTGGTGAAACCCTAAGGGTCTTCTTTTTGGCATCGGAAGTCTCCTATCGATCCTTTGGTAATTCAAGTACGCGAGAGAGCCTTGAAGCCTTTGCTGATCATCTTCTGAAATCCTGAAGAATTCAAGTTACGTACAGAGCCTTGAGTTCGTGAAGATCAGAGAAAATCACCATCTTCTTTCTGGAGTTCTTGAGAAGTTCGAGTTACGCGAGAGAGCCTTGAACAAATCAAAACCAGAGAAGATTGTCTATATTCGGCCGATATCTTTAAAAGAGAAGATATCAACGTACCGATCGTCCAAAGGAACTACTATAGATCCCATCGCCACAGATCCCACAACACATTGTAAAAGAGAGAGATTGAAATATAAAATCCTCTCGTTTGTTCTCTTTATATCTTGTTCACTTCTATTGTAATCTAAGATGTGTTCAATGGAAGGAAGCGAAGGAACTTTTGCGACGAACAAACTAGCGACCACAGTGGGAGCCGTCTCTTTCACTGATGAAGAGATAGTGGCGCAATCAGACGTTGACTTGATCGGATCTGAAGTAGACACGCTGGTCGTTGAAATCGACCAGCAGAAGTACGAGGAGTTCCTCTCCTCCGGATCAGGTGACTTGGATGAGACACGGCACTATCGTCGCATGTACTCCAGTGCCCGAGTGACGGGTAGAAAGGTATCCACCGAGAGACGGGGATCCTTGGAGACTGCGGCTATAGAGCCGGAGTTCACACAAGAAATCCTAGCCGAGGATGAGCTTCCGACTGCCGAAGAAGATCTAGGGACTGGACTGACCAGAACCCAACTCCAGAACAGGAACCGGAGAGCGAGGCGTAGAGCTTTCAAAGCCCGCCTTGGACGCGGAGCTAACTCTAGAGGACGCGAGGCTATGGTCCCTCGCAAATTGGCTCGCGCTACCCGGGAGACCAATCTCTACCGCGTTAAACGCGAAGATACAACTTGCCTTAAAAGCAAGGAAAAGCCAGCGTGTGATTTTCCACACGAGGCTGATATTAAGCCAAGCAAGAGACGCAAGGCTGGTAATACTGGCGAGTTACGCAAGATTCCTGACACTCGCGAGAAATGCGAGTATAAAAATTATTCAAAACCAGCGTGTGATTCTCCACGCGAGGCTATTACTGAGCCTAGCGAGAGACGCGAAGCCAGTAAGGGTTGCGCTAGTCGCAGGATACCCAACACTCGCAAGTTACGCGAGTATAAAAATTATTCAAAGCCAGCATATGATTCTCCACGCGAGGCTATTACTGAGCCTAGCGAGAGACGCGAAGCCAGTAAGGGTTGCGCTAGTCGCAGGATACCCAACACTCGCGAGTTACGCGAGTATAAAAATTATTCAAAACCAGCGTGTGATTCTCCATGCGAGGCTATTACTGTGCCTAACGAGAGACGCGAAGCCAGTGATACTTGCAATAAACGCAAGACTTCTGACACCCACAAGGAACAGGAAGATGATTAGCAGATGGTTATCAGTCGTAAAAACCGCGCTAAGCGTGAAGCTATGATCTGCGTTAATCGTAAAGATAAGCCAGCATGCAAGAACTTCTCTTCATGCGGGGCTATTATTCCAAAAGCTAAACTCCCGAGGACACACCAAGCCAGCGAGAAATGCGAGGCTAGTGTGGATAAGCACGGAGCTATTCTTCAGGCCCGCATGGTGAAACGCGAGGCTATTCCTAAACCACGCGAGGATCGGTCCGACCCCAGAGTCAGGGTTGATCAATCAAAGAAGCTTCAGTGGATTCCTAAACATTCTCAAGAGTTGAATGGACCTCTTGACTCCATGGCTAGAGGCACTGACCTCAGGGAACATCTCTCTAAGAAGAGAGGCATAGACCAACTTCAAGTTGAACATATTTGCCATTGCCAACAACTTGTGACAGCAGTATCACCCGTGATGGACAACTTTGACTGCAGAAAGAACAGGATATCTGTGTTCGACCAATTAAACGAGTCAAACCAGAATCCTGCTAAGAAGACAAGGACCACTCCCCTGAAACAATGGAGAGCTGTAACTTCCAACATGGTAGGAAAAGGGAAGAAAATTGCAGAGACGGATGATGATTCAGAATCGAGCGATGAAGAACCTCATCGTGTTACTCGACTAAGATCAGGAGCCGTCCCGCCCCGAAATAATAAGAAGCTCGCAGGGGGTTCTTACGACGAGGACAGCGATAATTCCGCTATAGCCTCGCCTCCATCCTCTATATCGTCTCGGCTACAGAAGTCAGCATTGCATATGGCAGATAAGTCTGACGATATCAATCAGAGATTTGAAGCTCAAGAAAAGATGATTCGAGAGCAGCAAAAGATGATTGAAGGACTCAAAATCATGCTATCGAGGTTTGTTGAAGATAATACCAAAAAGGACAAAGAAACTCTGAATGAAGAAGAACAGGAAGAGAAAGCCCACTCGATGCATGAGGAAGATGATAGATTTTCTTTCCATGATCCGCATGGTGAAAATATAGAAAAGCTGCAGAGTCAACTCGAAGATTTAATGCGTAAAAAGGAGTTGAAAGAAGTTGGGGTCTCTAGACTGTATCCTCCTGAATGGGATATGATACCTTACCCACCAAAGTATAAGCCGCTCAAGTTAGAGCCATACGACGGGAAGGGATCGCCCAGTCAGCATATATATTACTTTTTGTCCCAAGCAGGATACTTAATGGGTAATGATCCTATCATGACCAAAGTATTTGCAAGTACTTTGCGAGGGCCTGCCTTTACTTGGTTCATGCAGTTGCCCCCAGGTACTATTAATACCTGGTTAGATATTGAGAAATTATTTCTCTCACGTTTCTTCGAGGATGACACCGAGATTACGGTTCATTCCCTCCTTGCAACTAGGCAAGGAGAACAAGAAGCGGTTAAAGATTTCATAGAAAGGTTCCGGGAGAAGTCCGTACATTGTAAACACGGAATGATCCAGGAAACTCTAGTCGAGACCTGTCGACACAACCTTAAGACCAATGTGCTCCTCAAAATGGGGGCCGTAGAGTCTAAGACGTGGAGGGACCTGCTCAAACAAGGAGAGCAAGCTGAAGACTTGATTCGCCGAGTCGAGGAATCCTGCGGATCAAGAAGCGCTGGGGGTAGTAAGCCACATACCCAAAACAACAGCAATAAGAATAAAGGGAAAGCAGTCATGTCGTCAGAAGCTGCTTCTCAGAAAACCGGTCCTCCGCCAGAGCCAAAGCCTCAAAGTCAGTGAGGATCAAGGCAAATCAGACCGCAACAAGAAAGGAATTACACTTTCAAGGCGGAACAGACGCATATCCTCTTTCACCTGCTCCAGAATAAAAGAACGCTAAAACTTCCGGAGAATAAGAAGCCAGAAGATGCGGGTAAGACTAAAGATCCCAATTACTGTTTTTATCACCGGAATGTTGGGCACCCTACCAGGGATTGTTTTCCCCTTAAGAATAGAATCCAAGCACTAATAGAGGCTGGAGTTCTGACGCTTAAGGAAGAACAGAAGAAAGTCACTGCCAATATGGCAACCATAATGGTCGGAACCCACGAGTTTCCCGCAGGAGTGACCCCAATCTCTAAGGGTAAGATGGTCACGAAGAATCTTGATCCGCACAACAAAGCCCAAGAGAGACTTGTCCCCGTAACTACCCAGAAGGGGGAAGTTATGTGGGTTCACCCTGATTTGCTGGAAGATGAACAATGGACTACTTCAAGAGGTCCAGAGAAGAAACGGGCTGTTAATGCCATTTCTGCAGATATAAAGGAAGAATATATAGCTTCGGGAGCCTTCACAGATTCTGAAGAAGAACCCGAAACTATGGCCACCCATCAAGATGGGACAGGCCCTTCCGGCACTCGATCTGGAAAGACATATCTTAAGGACTACACTAGAGTGGATCCAAAAGATATCTATGCAGAACTCGCAAAGCCTGCGAAGCAGAAAGGACTTCGTTTCCAGAAGAATCCTACCAGAGATGAAGGAGCCAAAGAAACCCCCTTCGAGTTTGACATAATTGCGCAGTTGGCTAACATCCCAGCGTGAGTAACGCTTTACGAATTGTTGAGATTATCAAAATCAACACGTGAAGCTCTAAGAGAGGCCTTGGCAAACTCTGAGTCGTTCCTAGCTCAGATTGTCGAGCCGACCATCGAAGAGCGGGACTCTTGCCCCCACTGTCATCAAGTGAGGAGGCAAGTCCCACAAATCATCTTCTCTCCAGAAGACATGCAGGTGAGGAATATAAAGCATAATAGGCCTTTATATTTCACTGGATATGTCGGGTCCACAAAAGTGGACCGAATTCAGATTGATCCAGGTTCTGCACTCAGCGTCGTGCCCAGTAGATTGATGCAACTGTTGGGGATTTCCCTTCATCGCTTGACACCTACACACACTACCATCTATGGATTCAACGCTAATAATAGCCATCCTCTTGGTAAGATCCGATTGCGATGTCAAATTGGAGACTTGAAAACGGAGGTTACATGCTACGTAATTGATGCTGATACCTCCTACAATATTTTATTGGGGCGACCTTGGATCCACTCTCATATGATAGTTCCGTAGACTCTTCACCAGTGCATGAAATATTGCGATGAGGAAGGAGAGGTCTGTTGGCAGTGAAAATTTCTAAGTTAAAAGGATTTTCCACAACAGAACGCGGAGCCAAATCAATAGCCCCGCGTTTGGTTACATTAACCCTGCGTTTGAATAAAACGCGGAGATGTTTAATAGCTCCGCGTTGATTTCGCAGTCTGGTTTGTATTAGCCTCGCATTTGAGTAAAACGCGGAGATGATCAATAGCTCCGCGTTAGCTCCGCGTTTTGGTTATTTAGCGTCGCATTTTGATGCGATTAAAGCTCCGCGTAAGCAGATAACCAGAATCTCAAATTGATTGAGATTATGATTCTGGACTTATCCAAATACCCGAATCAAGTCTAATCAGAATTCCATCAAAACTAAGATATTTGATTGGAATCCTTGATGAATGCGAGTTCTATTTAGATAGAAACTCTTGCATTAACCTGGGGCTATAAATACTTTCCTGGTGAAACCCTAGGGGTCTTCTTTTTGGCATCGGAAGTTTCCTACCGATCCTTTGGCAATTCAAGTACGCGAGAGAGCCTTGAAGCCTTTGCTGATCATCTTCTGAAATCTTGGAGAATTCAAGTTACGCACAGAGCCTT
Source organism: Dracaena cambodiana (assembly GCA_036321105.1). Taxonomy (NCBI): domain Eukaryota; kingdom Viridiplantae; phylum Streptophyta; class Magnoliopsida; order Asparagales; family Asparagaceae; genus Dracaena; species Dracaena cambodiana. The sequence continues at coordinate 11,142,062 of JAYEPQ010000014.1, read as the reverse complement.
GAGTTCGTGAAGATCAGAGAAAATCACCATCATCTTTCTGGAGTTCTTGAGAAGTTCGAGTTACGCGAGAGAGCCTTGAACAAATCAAAACCAGAGAAGATCGTCTATATTCGGCCGATATCTTTAAAAGAGAAGATTTCAACGTACCGATCGTCCAAAGGAGCTGCTTGACAGATCACATCGCCACAGATCCCACAAACTATTGTAAAAGAGAGAGATTGAAGTATAAAATCCTCTCGTTTGTTCTCTTTTTTAAATCTTGTTCACTTCCGTTGTAATCTAAGATGTATTCAATGGGAGGAAGCGAAGGAACTTTTGCGACGAACAAACTGGCGACCACAGTGGGAGCCATCTCTTTCACTGATGAAGAGATTGTGGCGCAATCGGACGTTGATTTGATCGGATCCGAAGTAGACACGCTGGTCGTTGAAATCGACCAGCAGAAGTACGAGGAGTTCCTCTCCTCCGGATCAGGTGACTTGGATGAGACACGGCACTATCGTCGCATGTACTCCAATGCTCGAGTGACGGGTAGAAAGGTATCCACCGAGAGACGGGGATTCTTGGAGACTGCGGCTATAGAGCCGGAGTTCACACAAGAAATCCTAGCCGAGGAAGAGCTTCCGATGGCCGAAGAAGACGTGGGAACTGGACTGACCAGGACCCTACTCCGGAACAGGAATCGGAGAGTGAGGCGTAGAGCCCTCAAAGCCCGCCTTGGACGCGGAGCTAACTTTAGAGGACGCGAGGCTATGGTCCCTCGCAATTTGGCTCGCGCTACCCGCGAGACCAATCTCTACCGCGTTAAACGCGAAGATACAACTTGCCTTAAAAGCAAGGAAAAGCCAGCGTGTGATTTTCCACGCGAGACTTGTAATACTGGCGAGTTACGCAAGATTCCTGACACTCGCGAGAAACGCGAGTATAAAAATTATTCAAAGCCAGCGTGTGATTCTCCACGCTAGGCTATTACTGTGCCTAGCGAGAGACGCGAAGCCAGTAAGGGTTGCGCTAGTCGCAGAATACCCAACACTCGCGAGAAACGCGAGTATAAAAATTATTCAAAGCCAGCGTGTGATTCTCCACGCGAGGTTATTACTGTGCCTAGCGAGAGACGCGAAGCCAGTGATACTTGCAATAAATGCAAGACTTCTGACACCCACAAAGAACGTTAGGATGATTGGCAGATAGTTGTCAGTCGTAAAAACCGCGCCAAGCGCGAAGCTATGATCTGCGTTAATCGCAAAGATAAGCCAGCGTGCAAGAACTTCCCTTCACGCGGGGCTATTATTCCAGAAGCTAAACTTCCAAGGACACACCAAGCCAGCGAGAAACGCGAGGCTAGTGTGGATAAGCGCGGAGCTATTCTTCAGGCCCGCAATGTGAAACGCGAGGCTATTCCTAAGCCACGCGAGGATCGGTCCGACCCCAGAGTCAGGGTTGATCAATCAAAGAAGCTTCAGTGGATTCCTAAACACTCTCAAGAGTTGAATGGACCTCTTGACTCCATGGCTAGAGGCACTGACCTCAGGGAGCATCTCTCTAAGAAGAGAGGCATAGACCAACTTCAAGTTGAACATATTTGCCATTGCAAGCAACTTGTGACAGCAGTATCGGCCGTGATGGACAACTATGGCTGCAGCAAGAACAAGATGTCTGTGTTCGACCGATTAAATGAGTCAAACCAGAATCCTGCTAAGAAGACAAGAACCGCTTCCCTGAAGCAAAGGAGAGCTGTAACTTCTAACATGGTAGGAAAAGGGAAGAAAATTGCAGAGACGGATGATGATTCAGAATCGAGCGATGAAGAACCTTATCGTATTACTCGACTAAGATCAGGAGCCGTCCCGCCCCGAAATTATAAAAAGCTCGCAGGGGGTTCTTACGACGAGGACAGCGATAATTCCGCTATAGCCTCGCCTCCATCCTCTATATCGTCTCGGCTACAGAAGTCAGCATCGCATATGGCAGATAAGTCTGACGATATCAATCAGAGATTTGAAGCTCAAGAAAATATGATTCGGGAGCAGCAAAAGATGATTGAAGGTCTTAAGAGCATGCTATCGAGATTCGTGGAAGATAATACCAAAAAGGGCAAAGAAACTCTGAATGAAGAAGAACAGGAAGAGAAAGCCCACTCGATGCATGAGGAAGAGGATAGATTTTCTTTCCATGATCCGCATGGGGAGAAGATAGAAAAGCTCCAGAATCAACTCGAAGTTTTAATGCGTAAGAAGGAGTTAAAAGAAGCAGGGGTCTCAAGACCGTATCCTCCTGAATGGGACATGATACCTTACCCACCGAAGTATAAGCCGCTCAAATTAGAGCCATACGACGGAAAAGGATCGCCCAGCCAGCATATATATTATTTTTTATCCCAAGCAGGACACTTAATGGGTAATGATCCCATCATGACCAAAGTATTTGTAAGTACTTTGCGAGGGCCTGCCTTCACCTGGTTCATGCAGTTGCCCTCAGGTACTATTAATACCTGGTTAGATGTTGAGAAATTATTTCCCTCACGTTTCTTCGAGGATGACACCGAGATTACGGTTCATTCCCTTCTTGCAACTAGGCAAGGAGAACAAGAAACGGTTAAAAATTTCATAGAAAGGTTCCGGGAGAAGTCTGTACATTGTAAACACGGAATGATCCAGGAAACTCTAGTCGAGACCTGTCGACACAACCTTAAGACCAATGTGCTCCTCAAAATGGGGGCCGTAGAGTCTAAGACGTGGAGGAACCTGCTCAAACAAGAAGAGCAAGCTGAAGACTTGATTCGCCGAGTTGAAGAGTCCCGCGGGCCAAGAAGTGCTGGGGGTAGTAAACCATATACCCAAAACAACAGCAACAAGAATAAAGGGAAAGCAGTAATGTCATCAGAAACTGCTCCTCAGAAAACCAGTCCTCCGCCAGAGCCGAAATCTCAAGGTCAGCGAGGATCAAGAAAATTAGGCCGCAGCAAGAAAGGAATTACACTTTCAAAGCTGAACAGACACCAGTCCTCTTTCACCTGCTCCAAAAGAAGGGAATGCTAAAACTTCCGGAGAATAAGAAGCCAGAAGACGTTGGTAAGACAAAAGATCCCAACTACTATCTCTATCACCGGAATGTTGGACACCCCACCCGGGATTGTTTTCCCTTTAAGAACAGGATCCAAGCACTAATAGAAGCTGGGGTTCTGACGCTTAAGGAAGAGCAGAAGAAGGTCACTGCCAATATGGCAACCATAGTGGTTGGAACCCACGAGTTTCCCGCAGGAGTGACCCCAATCCCTAAGGGTAAGATGGTCACGAAGAATCTTGATCCGCACAACAAAGCCCAAGAGGGACTTGTCCCCGTAACAACCCAAAAGGGGGAAGTTATGTGGGTTCACCCCGACTTATTGGAAGATGAACAATGGACTGCTTCAAAAGGTCTAGAGAAGAAGCGGGCTGTCAATGCCATTTCTGCGGATATAAAGGGAGAATATATAGCTTCGGGGGCCTTCACAGATTCTGAAGAAGAACCCGAAACTATGGCCACCCATCAAGATGGGGGAGGCCCTTCCGGTACTCGATCTGGAAAGACATATCTTAAGGACTACACCAGAGTGGATCCAAAAGATATCTATACAGAACTCGCAAAGCCTGTGAAGCAGAAAGGACTTCGTTTCCAGAAGAATCCTACCAGAGATGAAGGAGCCAAAAAAACCCCCTTCGAATTTGACATAATTGCGCAGTTGGCTAACATCCCAGCGCGAGTAACGCTTTACGAATTGTTGAGATTATCAAAATCAACACGTGAAGCTCTAAGAGAGGCCTTGGCAAACTCTGAGTCGTTCCTAGCTCAGATTGTCGAGCCGGCCATCGAAGAGCGGAACTCTTGCCCCCACTGTCATCAAGTGAGGAGGCAAGTCCCACAAATCATCTTCTCTCCAGAAGACATGCAGGTGAGGAATATAAAGCATAATAGGCCTTTATATTTCACTGGATATGTCGGGTTCACAAAAGTGGACCGAATTCAGATTGATTCAGGTTCTGCACTCAGCGTCGTGTCCAGTAGATTGATGCAGCTGTTGGGGATTTTCCTTCATCGCTTGACACCTACACACACTACCATCTATGGATTCAATGCTAATAATAGCCATCCTCTTGGTAAGATCCGATTGCGGTGTCAAATTGGAGACTTGAAAACGGAGGTTACATGCTACGTAATTGATGCTGATGCCTCCTACAATATTTTATTGGGGCGACCTTGGATCCACTTTCATATGATAGTTCCGTCGACTCTTCACCAGTGCATGAAATATTGCGATGAGGAAGGAGAGGTCCGGACACTAATTGCTGACAAGCAGCCATTCAAAGGGTTGGAAAATTACTTCACAGATGCTGCACTCTACAAGCGAGCACATGAAGCCTCCAATGACAGTCTTAGCAAGTCTCCAAAGCCCGACGACAGTGGCAATGAAGCCGACACTGAGTATGAGCTCCTTGGAGAAGATGATGGGGGTGATTACGAAATCAACCCTCACCTAGATCTTAGCTTAGGTCTTGATAATATTGTGGATGTAACAGAAAGTGAATGGGTTATTAATGAAAATGTAAAGTTAGTCTACGAGCATGCTGTAGCTACTGAGTCTGAGCCCTCTTGTACCTCCACCGAAGCGGATGGCCTGACCGAACTTGAAGTTCTGGTGGCATATCATTTGCCCCTCAGGTCTTCCCTCCTCTCTCAATTAAAAATAACCGAGGATCAAGGGCACTTCTTTGAAGTGCCTCCCCGACAGAAGTCCCAAAGGCCGATCATGTTCGGCAAAGTGGCCACATCGCCTCGACAGAGACAAAGTAGTGAAAGTGATGAACAAACATCACCTCAATTTCACTTATATGAGCAAAGGTCCCGACAGATGATGGAGAAAATGGGATATAATTTTACCCAGAAGCCAGGATTAAACTTTGGAAAAGGGCGGCGGAATCTCATACCCTCGTTTAGACCGAGAGGAAAGAGCCCTGAATATTATCAGAAGACCCGCAGGGGGTTGGGCTATGTGTCTACTCCACCCTCATCGCCATCCAAGGATGAAGAGAGTTCTTCGGATAAAGAAGAAACATCTTCACCAGATTATAATTCAGATATAAGCACCGGTGCTTGGTTTCAATCTTTGACGATCAATATGGTTTCAGCCGCGCCAGAAAGCGACGAGGAACCAATTGACATTCAAAATGACGCTTGGGCTAAGCACATGGATACTCTCTGGGATGTCCGCTTTGAACAGCGTGACCCGCCTACAGAAGACAAATTAATACAGGTTAACATGGGAACGGAAGAAAATCCGAAACCCATTTTCATAAGCGACACACTAACTCTTTTAGAAAAAGAGGAACTTATATCCCTTATCAAAGAGTATATAGATGTGTTCGCATGGAGTTATGAAGATATGCCTCGGCTTGACCCTCAAACTGCCACACACCGGTTAAATATAAAAGAAGATGTCAAACCTGTTAAACAGCAACAAAGGCGTTTTCGACCGGAATTGATGGAGGCAATAGTTGCTGAGGTCAACAAGCTTATACAATCCGGGTTCATCCGTGAAGAACAACACCCAGACTGGGTGGCAAACATAGTGCCAGTTCGCAAAAAGAATGGCAAAATCCGGATATGCATTGACTTTCGAGATCTGAACGCTGCATGTCCCAAGGATGAATTTCCACTCCCCATCACCGACGTGATGATCGATAATACTTGCGGTTATGAGAGGATGTCCTTTATGGATGGCTTCTCAGGTTATAACCAAATCAAGATGCACCGGGATGATGAAAAACATACAGCTTTCAGAACGCCACAGGGGGTATACTGTTATACAGTGATGCCATTCGGATTAAAGAATGCAGGTGCCACTTACCAACGCGCAATGAGCGTCATATTTAAAGAACACCTACGCAGAACAGTGGAGTGCTATGTGGATGACTTAGCAGTTAAAAGCAAAGACAAAGAAGATCATCTTCACGATTTAAGAGTGGTCTTCGATCCTATGCGGAAACATCACTTGAAGATGAATCCTACCAAGTCGTTCATGGAGGTATCCAGCGGGAAGTTTCTAGGGTTCGTAATAACTTCAAAAGGAATTTTCCTCGACCCGGAAAAGGTAAAAGCGATTAGCGAAATGCCGCATCCCCGCAATCTTAAGGAATTAAGGGGATTACAAGAAAAGCTCGCTTATATTCGGCGCTTCATATCCAACTTATCTGGACGATGCCAACCATTCTCCAAACTTATGAAGAAGGGAGTGTCTTTCATATGGGATGAGGCATGTCAGCAGGCATTTGATGACCTCAAGGAATACCTTACTAAGCCTCCTGTACTAATGGCACCAGCCCCTGGGCAGCCCTTCCTTATATATGTAAGGGCCATGGATAATGCTTTAGGAGCATTACTTGCTCAATATAATGAGCACGGCCATGAACATGCCCTCTACTATTTAAGTAGAACAATGATTGGGGCAGAACAGCGGTATACCCCGATTGAAAAAGAATGTTTAGCCCTAGTGTTTGCTGTTCAGAAAATGCGACACTACCTTTCGGGGCAAACAATTCATGTCATATCACGGGTTAATCCCCTGAAGATTCTGATGACAAAACCAGGATCCTTGAATGGCCGATTGGCAAAATGGGCGCTCTTACTATCGCCCTATGACATACATTTTGTCCCTCAAAAGGCCATGAAGGGACAGGCAATCGCTGATTTCCTTGCAGACCATCCAATTTGGTCCAAATTAAAGCAGACATCAGAAGTCAACACAGTTACCGGAGAACAACCTTGGCAAATGTTCTTTGATGGTGCCGCGAGACGATCTGCTGCTGGAGTGGGGGTTGTGCTAATATCCCCACATAAACATATATTGCCTAACGGTTACTCATTAACAGAACCGTGCACTAATAATGTAGCGGAGTACAATGCGCTTATTATCGGCTTAAAGATAGCTCTGCAACTGGGGGTGAACCATCTAGAGGCATATGGAGATTCTAAGCTCATTGTCAATCAGATGACAGGTGAGTATGAAGTCAGACATGAAGCCCTCATCCCCTATCATCAGCTAGCTATTGAGCTAGCAGGATATTTTGAACAATTTTACATATACCACATATCTCGAAATGAGAACATATATGCAGATGCTCTTGCCGCATTAGCCGCAACACTGGCAATCCCGCCAGGTGAGGTAGTAGAGAACTCCTCCACCCAGATGTGGTATCTCAAGCCGAAGAGGTATGCCAGATTGGCTTAAAGTTAGAACCCCGTGATTGGCGATTTCCGTTTGTGGATTATGCCTTGCATGGGATATTACCAGAAGATCCTAAGGAAGCCATCTCAGTAAAGAGAAAGGCCCAAAGATTTTATTATGATCATAAACTTCAGACTTTGTATAGAAAGTCAAGAGGTGGTCTATTGCTACGCTGCATATCGAAAGCAGAAGCAGAGCAAGTGCTGAAAGAAACACATGATGGAATATGTGGAGCTCATCAGCCCGGTCCCAAACTTGGAGACCGTATAAGAAGGCTGGGGTACTACTGGCCGAGCATGGTTACGGAAGCAATGGCATACGCTAAACGATGTCATACATGCCAAATACATGCCAACTTTATTCATCAACCCCAAGAATACTTGCACAATACCGTCGCAAGCTGGCCATTTGAAGCCTGGGGAATGGACATTGTAGGGCCAATAACTCCCCCGTCATCCAGAGGACATCGGTTTATTCTTGCAATAACCGATTATTTTTCAAAATGGGCCGAAGCCGTGCCCATGAAAGAGGTGAAAACGGCAGATGTGATCAAGTTCGTCAAGCATCATGTCATTTACCGCTTCGGCGTCCCCCGACGGATTATTCATGATAATGGTCTGCAATTCATCAGTCAGGGATTCTCCAGATTCTGTAATAAGTTCAGAATCAAAGATATTGCTTCAACGCCATATAACCCCGCAGCTAATGGGTTGGCCGAAGCCTTCAACAAGACGATTATTAAACTCCTTCGGAAGTTCGTCTCTTCCAATAAACGAGATTGGGATGAAAAGTTAGGAGAATGTTTGTGGGCTTATCGCACCACCATTCGCACCCCGACTAAAGCTACCCCGTTCTCTTTGGTTTACGGAAGTGAGGCTGTCTTGCCTCTTGAAATCCAGATACCATCATTAAGAGTGGCTTTAGCCACAAAGATGACGACAGAAGAGCGCCATCAGCAAAGATTGCAAGAACTAGAGGCGTTAGATGAAAAACGTCTCAGGGCTCAATAACAAATTGAGTTGTATCAAGCCCGAATATCTCAAACGTTCAATAAGAACGTTAAACCAAGGACCTTTAAACAAGGAGACTTGGTTCTGGCTGTTAAAAGGCCAATGGTGCTAACCCACAAGACTAAGGGTAAATTTGAACCCAAGTGGGAAGGACCGTTCATTGTGGAGACAGTGTACTCCAGTGGAGCCTATCGTTTGACGAATCAAAACGGCGATAGGATGATGATGCCGATCAATGGCAAATTTCTGAAGAAATACTATGCTTAATATCTCTGGGAGTATAAGCCTCCAATTTATCCAAGTTACGCAGATGAGCACTTGGACTTCTTCTATTCTGGTGATTTTAACCCAGTAAACCTGGTGCGTTTGGTTCTCAAGTTTGAACCACCTCCAGTCTTTTTTTCTAGGCATGCGCATTGTGCGTCTCTGACCTAAACCTGGTGTGTTTGGAGTAGCCAGTTCGAGTTACGCGAGAGAGCCTTGAACCGCCTCCTGTTTGGTTCTCAAGTTTGAACCACCATCAGTCTTTTTCTTGGGCATGCGCAGTTTCGCGCCTCTGACCCAAAACATGGTGTGCTTAGTTCTCAAGTTTGAACAGCCCCCAATCTTCTTTTAGGCATGTGTAATTAAGCGCCTCTGACCTAAAAAGTATGAATTGCCCAACGCCGACTAGGCAATGGGAAGAGAACGAGTTTCTTGCCAACCCATCATACTAGAGTAAAAGTATGAATTGTCCAACGCCAACTAGGCAATGGGAAGAGAACTAATTTCTCGCCAACCCATCATACTGGGGTAAAAGTATGAATTGTCCAACGCCAACTAGGCAATGGGAAGAGAACGAGTTTCTTGCCAACCCATCATACTGGGGCAAAAGTATGAATTGCCCAACGCCAACTAGGCAATGGGAAGAGAACAAGTTTCTCGCCAACCCATCATACTGGGGTAAAAGTATGAATTGCCCAACGCCGATTAGGTAATGGGAAGAGAACGAGTTTCTCGCCAACCCATCATACTAGGGGTAAAAGTATGAATTGCCCAACGCCAACTAGGCAATGGGAAGAGAACGAGTTTCTCGCCAACCCATCATACTGGGGAAAAAGTATGAATTGCCCAACGCCAACTAGGCAATGGGAAGAGAACAAGTTTCTCGCCAACCCATCATACTAGGGTAAAAGTATGAATTGCCCAACGCCAACTAGGCAATGGGAAGAGAACGAGTTTCTCGCCAACCCATCACACTGGGGTAAAAGTATGAATTGCCCAACGCCGACTAGGCAATGGGAAGAGAACAAGTTTCTCGCCAACCCATCATACTGGGGTAAAAGTATGAATTGCCCAACGCCAACTAGGCAATGGGAAGAGAACAAGTTTCTCGCCAACCCATCATGCTGGGGTAAAAGTATGAATTGCCCAATGCCAACTAGGCAATGGGAAGAGAACGAGTTTCTCGCCAACCCATCATGCTGGGGTAAAAGTATGAATCGCCCAATACCGATAAAGTAAAGGGAAGAGGAAAAGTTTGGCATTTAAGCCCAAACATACTCCTCGACAACTCACCATGTTGAGGGGAATAATATGGCTAGCCCAACTCAAATGGTAGTTGGTAAAGGCTAATCAAATCCGTTAAATAGCTGGGGGTTTGCTAAAAATCCCATATTAAACTTTAATTGTTATTTCGGTTCAAGAAATTGAGCATAAACGATACCGAGATAAATCGTTTTGACGACAGGTTATTTGTTAGGCAAGCAAATCTGTATTGAAGCCGGCAAATAAAAGAGTCAAAAGAATCATCTTTATTAAAAAGGTGAAGATACAAAGAGAATTTCAAAGAAACATCGTAAGGTTATCTCTCTCCTGTTTACGAAGTTCTTATTACAAGGAAGATAAAAGTGTAAAGAGAGATGAAACTATTGGCCTCCCAGAAGTCTCAATTGGTTTATTGTCTCGTCCAAATTTCTACGATGAGAAGCCTCCACGGTTTGCTGAGCTTGCCTACGCAACTCATCATCACTTATTGTAAGTTGTTGCTGACAAGATTCTTCTATAGCACGATTTCTGGCCATCTCTTCCTGCTGAATCTGCTCCTGTTGGACAAGCAACATCTCTCGTTTCTTGACAGATTCTCCTAATCGGAGTTCATTTTCTATCAAGGTGGCCCGAGCTCTCGCAATCGTCTCCTGGGCTTTAGAGATGGCCGCCTGACTTTCCTCAATTCGGAAGTTTACCCTCTGCAGGTCGCCAAGAACGGATTCCCGACTGGCCTGGAGCTCTGTCAGCTCCTGAGACCATCTCTCCTCCTGCTGCGTTAAAATATTTCTTCGAGATAAGGATTCTGCTCGAAGCCGCGCCAGCTCTATCTCAGTGATCGCCTCCACATCCGCCTGACGGAGTGTGTGTAGCGTGGTCACCTGCTCTTCTAAGGCTGTAAGGCGGGCCCGGTATGGAGCTGCTCGATCTTGTCCACCGAATTCTTCGATATTTCCTAAATAGCGGAGTAACAGTGGACGTGCGAAGTTGAAGAAATCGTGGCCAACAAGAACCATCTCGACACATCTTCTTAACAAATGCATAAAATCCTCGACAGTGAAGCCGAAAAGTCTTTCAAGAGGATTTGCAGTGTCGGTAGGCAAAGTAGGTAATGCCAAAAGAGGTGTCGTGAGCAAGGGAGCAGTAGTGGCTAGGATTGGAGAAGAAGAAGCCCGTCCCTGCATTAAATTCATGATCTGAGGGACCAATAGAGCCAGTGCAGATCTGGAAGAACTGGAGACCCCAGACGAAGTACCGTCGGTACAGATCACTTGGGTACCCCCACCAACAGAAAGAGAAGATGGGACCACTTCGCCTGAAACTCCTTCGGTGGGAGAAGCATCTTCGAACGAGAATTTCAAATTATTCTCCTCCCCTACTGGAAGGCTTGAAGTCGGAAGAGTTGCAGGTATCTCAGCAGCCACGATAATAGACGACGTTAAAATCGCTGACTGAGAAGGCACGCCAATGACCATAGGAAATGTCTCAGTAGAGCAAACGGGTGTTGGAGACGGCATGCTAGGAGAAGGTGTAGCCTCATTAGCAGCAGCTGCGATAATAATCTCAGTTCTCTCGTCACTTCCCAATTCGTCAATTGGGGGAATTGAAGAGGAAACAAAGGCAGGAGCCGGTGTGGAATAGTCAGCCGCAAACTCACCAGCAGAGCTACCCACACCACCAACGGAGCCGGAATGGTCCATTCTATCGTCAGACTCTACTTGGGTAGTCGAGTGCATTGGCGAGAGAAGTTGATCACCTGCGTTTCAGAAGAACAGAAAAGCAGTGTTACAATAAAATAATAACGGGCAAAAGATAAAATGCTAAGGGCCATACCAGGCGATACAAGTCCAGTTGTCGGACTTGAAGGAGAAGCCATTGTCGTTTCCAGCAGTGTACCTGTCTCGCTACCCGTTAGTTGCGCCCCAGGTTCTGCCACAGGCTCTACGGCCGAAGGAGCTGAAATCTCAGCAACACTTGGAGTTTTGGCAGGTTCATCCTCCCTTGCCAACGCTGGGGGTACAGTTGAAGCCAACAAGTCGGAAGCAAGTTTGATAGCCACTTCTTGGGGGGCTATCAAGGTTTCCTGTGCCAGTTTTTGCTTCTTACCCGGCCTTCTCTTTAAAGTGCCGCGGCGTTTGAGAGTTGGACTCAGGGAACGATTGACAACAGACTGAGGAACTCCACCAGCACCAGTATTTTCGTCATCATCACCGGCATTATCGTCTGATTCGCTGACATCCGAAGGCTCAGCCGCAGCGCCAAGGAATTCTTCCATTCCTTTTATCCTTACCCTAGAAGCACCCTGGCGGCTAATATAGAGGGCTTCAATCTCTTTGCAACAACTGCGATTGAGAGAGAAGTCGGGCACGTCAGCATTCGCAATATTGAACCAATTGCAGGAGCTGAGGGTCATGGCCAATTCTGGCACCTTCTGGGGCAAGGAGAATTCAGCCTCGGTTCCGCCCGCTGCAAAATGGAACCAGCCACGAGCGCCTTCGTATAAATTCCCCTCGTAAGCGAGATCTTTATTTGGATTGCCCACATAAAGTTGAGAATATCCAAACTGGCGAGCAAAGCGACTCGGAGTATATGGCTCAATCTGACACTGGAGATCTTGACGATACACCAAGTGTCCGGGACGGATGTTGAGAAGCCACCAGAACGCTCCTGCAGACAAAGTAGTGAACTTATCTGCTCCCACGGCATCCTTCAGCCTCATCCCATATCCTCCGCCGGGAAAGTCAGGAAAACACCGGAAGATCTCGTAATTCTGAAAGCTGCGAAGAGTCTTCCGAATCTGGGACATATAATTCTGCCTCCATGAAGAACGTTCATACAGTTCTGCAAGGAAGCACTTTTCGCCCGAACGACGCTCTGGTGCACTCATTAAGGAGGGACAGTGCAAGACGAGCCACGCCATCAAATAGGTGTAGGGCATCTCCACCCTAGGGTTTGGAGTTTTCGGCTGGGCAGTCTCCTTCGACTTGCCCTTTCCTTTCCCCTTGACTTTAATAGTAGGGAGGAAATCACGACAGAGCACCCTCTGTCCATATTGCAAATTGCATACCATGGCGGGAAGGAGTCCAAGGGGTCGGCCGTATGCAAGAAGAACCGCTGGATATACCACGGTCACTGCAATCGCTTCCTTGGGCAATGACGGCACGACGCATCTCTTCAGCCGCAGCATCAGAAACCCGGCAATGAGACCTCTGTTGGAGATCGGAAACTGGGCTTGATAGTGATAGCTCTTGAATGAAGTGCCAGGACCGTATCCATTCTCATTGGATTTAGTGGTATAATATAATAGATGGCGGCCCTTAGTAATACGGTGATCAATCTCTGAGCCATAGATGGGTGGATGACCATGGATGATGGCCGAGCTATCCTTAGAATTTAAGTTGGCAAAGAGATATTCGGCCCACTTCTTGTGGCCAATACCGTGATTACGCGCACCCGTCAAGTCAGCGCAAATATGATAATGGCACATCATCTCCCAATATGTGGCATGGATGCGCTCGTCCCTCGCCAATAGCATGTTCAACTCATCGGTGGTAGGGATATACTCCTCGTAAGGGACTTCGCCCATCGAGAGCCCAGAAACCTCAAACATCTCGTGGAGAGCGAACCCTAGCTCACCCACTGGTGTAAAGAAAGTACAGGTTTCAGGGTTATACATCTCCAAGAGGCAGTAAAAGTGATAAGCACTCTGGGGAAACCCGAATTGGACATTCCTGATGGCTTTATACAAGCCAATATCCTTTAAAATGGGCTCGTGGGAATCCAGCATGTACTGAACAAGGCGTGCCCACCACATATTGTTAGAAGAATGAACCCAGCCAGGCATCCTGAAGTCGCTAGCCGGGTACTGACCATCCTTCGCCAAGAACTCACTTAAGAAAGTTCGGGCACGAGATGGGACTTCTCCCACTGGAAGCTCCTTGCCAAATAGGCCTGGAAGCAAGCCAGTAATGCATCTGGGGGAACCATCTTGATAAACTCCTTTTGCACCAAATTTTCCTATTGGGACGCCATCTTGCTCTTGAGTCAGTCCCCACTTTAATTCCCAAGGCATCGCTAGCCTCTGAAGATAGACCAGAGGATAGCTACGATCCATTCTAGGCAAAAACATTAACATTTCGCCTGAGTTATATAGCCAAACAAGTTCCCCTTCAGAAAGGATCTCATCTGATTGATCCATCTAGTCTCCAAAGACGAAGGCGGGTTTCTCCATCGCTTCTCTATTTACAGTTTCGAAGGCTGCGTCAGTTATGATTTCTCGCGCAGTAGTGGGGTGGTACTTGATCAACTTCTCCTTGCGTTCCTTCGGGTCTGGCTTGTATGAGGGCAGGATGGTAGTGAAACGGAATTGGCCCGAGGGATCAGAACCCCCAGCAAAGCCGAAGTAGTTCTTGTGGGGAAGAGATTCCATCGAATACCCTACTGCAAAAAGAAAGCAGATTGAGAGAAGTTTATATAGGGCAGAAAATTTCTCTAAGTATGGACGCGCGAAGCTAAAAATTAGAACGCGCGAAGCTAAAAATTAGAACGCGCGAAGCTAAGAATAGCGCCGCGCGAAGCTAAAGATTAGACCGCGCAGAAGTTAAAATAGCCTCGCGTTTCAGCGCGACTGCTACTTAAAATAGCCTCGCGTTTCAGCGTGACTGCTACTTAGAATAGCCTCGCGTTTCAGCGTGACTGCTACTTAGAATAGCCTCGCGTTTCAGCGCGACTGCTACTTAAAATAGCCCCGCGCTTTAAACGCGAGGATGACGCGATAACTTCGCGTAAGAAGAAAGTCAGAAACTTTTCTCCTTCTCCAAGCCTTACCGCAGGAGTACGGTGATCTCGCCGGTAAAAGAGTTGATTGATCAGTTAAAATTAAGCCAAAACACTCTAGAAATGTTCTAAAGAGTCTCGATGGAAAGATTCTTACCCCCGATGGGCGAAATGTGGGCTGGCGCGTCGCTGCCTTGGCCGCCACCACCACTGCTTGTGCCAGTCGCCGAAGATGGAGCTGCTCGAGAAGTAGCACGAGTCTTGGGTGCCATTGCTGAGGAAAATCGACTGAAAATCTGGAGAAACTCGGTCGGAAGAAGATCGGGTCGTCTGAACTCTGATCGCCTGAATCTCTAAGTTTCGGGAAAATTCTCAAATAGAGTGAGAAAGATAAGAAATAGAGATTTCTTTTAAATGAAAGAAACTGCCTCTTGGAATTCGGCGCGAATTTCGGAGAAAGTGACTGGTCAGTTACTCTCCAAAACGCGAACCTATTAGCCTCGCGCGATGATGGAAAACACGAAGTTATTTAGCTCCGCGCAACTTTACAAAACGCGAGGATAGCCTGTGCCTTAGCTTCGCGTTTTCATTGAAAGACTTGGATTTTTGACGAGTGCAATTGAGCGCTTCCATCTAAGTAAAAATGATCATTATCCGATCGTTTGGGTATTATTAATCTAAGTCACGCAGAAGTGCCTTAGACTATTTTACCAGAATTATTGACCATCTGTTTGTTGTGCAAACAAGTTTATTGAAGCCAACAGATAGAGAGGAAAATAATTTATCTTTATTCATAAAAGAAGATATTACAAAGAGGGAGTTATAGCTCTCCCAAAAGATTTTACATGATCAACTCATCAATAACCAAATAGTAAGATTTCTTTACGGGGTGTTGAAGCTCAGTTCCCTGGTTCACATGCAAAAGAAATTCAAGATTTCTCTACGGGGTGTTGAAGCTCAGTTCCCTGGTTCACATGCAAAAGATCTCCTCTGCAAATGTCAATTAGAATCTGTCATCCGAAATGAAGCACGAGAGGAAAGGAAAGTGCTGCACTGAAGCGCAATTCTAAACTGCAAGTGCTGCAATTTTGCACTGCAAGTGCTGCAGCTCCTTATTTACAGCCCCTTCAGGAGTTTATCTCTCGGAGCCAGAGCTTGAAACCTGCAACTATGTTGTAAAGCATATGCTTCTGACTTCCTTAGAGTCACTTCTGCTGATGAAGATCGATGGACCCACATACGTTCTTCTTCAGAAAGGATTGGACTTACTGCAAAAGGAACAAAGTTTCCAAAAGAGTGAAAACGCGGAGCTAAGCTAACTCCGTGCATAGTTGAAGAAATAGCCTCGCGCTTTAAACGCAGAGGATGATGCGATAACTTCGCGTAAAGGGGGACAAGATTTCTTTCTGCTCTTTCCTTTTCTTTCAATTCATCGCGACTGCTAATCAAAGATAGCCTCGCAATTCATCGCAACTGCTAATCAAGGATAGCCTCGCAATTCATCGCGACTGCTAATCAAAGATAGCCTCGCAATTCATAGCGACTGCTAATCAAGGATAGCCTCGCAATTCATCGCGACGGCTAATCAAAGATAGCCTCGCAATTCATAGCGACTGCTAATCAAGGATAGCCTCGCAATTCATCGCGACTGCTAATCAAAGATAGCCTCGCAATTCATCGCGACTGCTAATCAAAGATAGCCTTGCAATTCATCGCGACTGCTAATCAAAGATAGCCTCGCGGATTCATTGAGACTACTAGTAAAGCCCCGCGTTTCAAGCACAGGGACGACACAATAAAACGGCAATCTCGCTGACAAGATAAACAACAGTTGGCTGGATTAAATCAAGCCAAAATATCTCAGAATGGTTCTTAGAAAACCAAGAGATGAGGTTGTTACCTTCGGAAGACGCTGCATAGACTGGTTCGCTGTTGCATTTACCTTCACGGCTGCTGCCATTAACGCCGGCCAACTTGCGAAAAGCCAAACTCCTCTGGAGAGACATCCTAATGACGAAAATCTCTGGAGACTTGAACGAATATCAGTTAAAGATCATTCGTGAGTCACTCGAGTTCTCAGAAATTCTTCGGATGAGATGAAGAAGAAGATGAGCCGGGAGCTCTATTTAAACAGAATTTCCGTCGCTTGGTATTCGGCGTGGAAACTCGGGGTAATTAATGACATAATTACTCATCTCACTGAAGACGAAGTGAAGCTGATTAGCTCCGCGTAAGTGAGCATAACGCGAGATAGACTTGGTATTCTAACTCCGCGTTTCAGTTTAAATATCCAAAGTATTTCAAAATCTGCTGAATTCTAAGACATTTTGAAAACTTTGGAGGGGGTTCTGTTGGCAGTGAAAATTTCTAAGTTAAAAGGATTTTCCACAATAGAACTCGGAGCCAATTCAATAGCCCCGCGTTTGGTTACATTAACCCTGCGTTTGAATAAAACGCGGAGATGTTTAATAGCTCCGCGTTGATTCTGCAGTCTGGTTTGTATTAGTCTCGTGTTTGAGTAAAACGCGGAGATGATCAATAGCTCCGCGTTAGCTCCGCATTTTGGTTATTTAGCGTCGCGTTTTGATGCGATTAAAGTTCCGCGTAAGCAGATAACCAGAATCTCAAATTGATTGAGATTATGATTCTGGACTTATCCAAATACCCGAATCAAGTCTAATCAGAATTCCATCAAAACTAAAATATTTGATTGGAATCCTTGATGAATGCGAGTTCTATTTAGATAGAAACTCTTGCATTAACCTGGGGCTATAAATACCTTCCTGGTGAAACCCTAGGGGTCTTCTTTTTGGCATCGGAAGTTTCCTACCGATCCTTTGGCAATTCAAGTACGCGAGAGAGCCTTGAAGCCTTTGCTGATCATCTTCTGAAATCTTGGAGAATTCAAGTTACGCACAGAGCCTTGAGTTCGTGAAGATCAGAGAAAATCACCATCATCTTTCTGGAGTTCTTGAGAAGTTCGAGTTATGCGAGAGAGCCTTGAACAAATCAAAACCAGAGAAGATCTTCTATATTCGGCCGATATCTTTAAAAGAGAAGATTTCAACGTACCGATCGTCCAAAGGAGCTGCTTGACAGATCCCATCGCCACAGATCCCATAAACTATTGTAAAAGAGAGAGATTGAAGTATAAAATCCTCTCGTTTGTTCTCTTTTTTAAATCTTGTTCACTTCCGTTGTAATCTAAGATGTATTCAATGGGAGGAAGCGAAGGAACTTTTGCGACGAACAAGGTCCGGACACTAATTGCTGACAAGCAGCCATTCAAAGGGTTGGAAAATTACTTCACAGACGCTGCACTCTACAAGCCAGCACATGAAGCCTCTAATGACAGTCTTAGCAAGTCTCCAAAGCCCGACGACAGTGGCAATGAAGACGACACTGAGTACGAGCTCCTTGGTGAAGATGATGGGGATGATTACGAAATCAACCCTCACCTAGATCTTAGCTTAGGTCTTGATAATATAGTGGATGTAACAGAAAGTGAATGGGTTATTAATGAAAATATAAAGTTAGTCTACGAGCATGCTGTAGCTACTGAGTCTGAGCCCTCTTGTACCTCCACCGAAGCGGATGGCCTGACCGAACTTGAAGTTCTGGCGGCATACCATTTGCCCCTCAGGTCTTCCCTCCTCTCTCAATGAAAAATAAGCGAGGATCAAGGGCACTTCTTTGAAGTGCCTCCCCGACAGAAGTCCCAAAGGCCGATCATGTTTGGCAAAGTGGCCATGTCGCCTCGACAGAGACAAAGTAGTGAAAGTGAGGAACAAACATCACCTCAATTTCACTTGTATGAGCAAAGGTCCCGACAGATGATGGAGAAAATGGGATATAATTTTACCCAGAAGCCGGGATTAAACTTTGGAAAAGGGCGGCGGAATCTCATACCCTCGTTTAGACTGAGAGGAAAGAGCCCTGATTATTATCAGAAGACCCGCAGGGGGTTGGGTTATGTATCTACTCCACCCTCGTCACCATTAAATGATGAAGAGAATCCTTCGGCCAAAGAAGAAATATTTTCACCAGATCATGATTCAGATATAAGCACCGGTGCTTGGTTTCAATCTTTGACAATCAATATGGTTTCAGCTGCGCCAGAAAGTGACGAGGAACCAATTGATATTCAAGATGATGCTTGGGCTAGGCATATGGATACTCTCTGGGATGTCCGCTTCGAACAGCGTGACCCGCCCACAGAAGACAAATTAATACAGGTTAACATGGGAACGGAAGAAAATTCGAAACCCATTTTCATAAGCGACACACTAACTCCTTTAGAAAAAGAGGAACTTGTATCCCTTATCAAAGAGTATATAGATGTGTTCGCATGGAGTTATGAAGATATGCCTCGGCTTGACCCTCAAATTGCCACACACCGGTTAAATATAAAAGAAGATGTCAAACCTGTTAAACAGCAACAGAGGCATTTTTGACCGGAATTGATGGAGGCAATAGTTGCTGAGATCAACAAGCTTATACAATCCGGGTTCATCCGTGAAGAACAACACCCAGACTGGGTGGCAAACATAGGGCCAGTTCGCAAAAAGAATGGCAAAATCCGGATATGCATTGACTTTCGAGATCTGAACGCTGCATGTCCCAAGGATGAATTTCCACTCCCCATCACCGACGTGATGATCGATAATACTTGCGGTTATGAGAAGATGTCCTTTATGGATGGCTTCTCAGGTTATAACCAAATCAAGATGCACCCGGATGATGAAAAGCATACAGCTTTCAGAACGCCACAGGGGGTATAATGTTATACGATGATGCCATTCGGATTAAAGAATGCAGGTGCCACTTACCAACGCACAATGAGCGCCATATTCAAAGAACACCTACGCAGAACAGTGGAGTGCTATGTGGATGACTTAGCAGTTAAAAGTAAAGACAAAGAAGATCATCTTCACGATTTAAGAGTGGTCTTCGATCTTATGAGGAAACATCACTTGAAGATGAATCCTACCAAGTCGTTCATGGGGGTATCCAGCGGGAAGTTTCTAGGATTCGTAATAACTTCAAAAGGAATTTTCCTCGACCCAGAAAAGGTAAAAGCGATTAGCGAAATGCCGCCTCCCCGCAATCTTAAGAAATTAAGGGGATTACAAGGAAAGCTCGCTTATATTCGACGCTTTATTTCTAACCTATCTGGACGATGCCAGCCATTCTCAAAACTTATGAAAAAGGGAGTGTCTTTTATATGGGATGAGGCATGTCAGCAGGCATTTGATGACCTCAAGGAGTACCTTACTAAGCCTCCTGTACTAATGGCACCAGCCCCTGGGCAGCCCTTCCTTATATATGTAAGGGCCATGGATAATGCTTTAGGAGCATTACTTGCTCAATATAATGAGCACGGTCATGAACATGCCCTCTACTATTTAAGTAGAACAATGATTGGAGCCGAACAGCGGTATACCCCAATTGAAAAGGAATGTTTAGCCCTAGTGTTTGTTGTTCAGAAAATGCGACACTACATTTCAGGGCAAACAATTCATGTTATATCACGGGTTAACCCCTTGAAGATTCTAATGACCAAACCGGGATCTTTAAATGGCCGATTGGCAAAATGGGCGCTCTTACTATCGCCCTATGACATACATTTTGTCCCTCAAAAGGCCATGAAGGGACAGGCAATCGCTGATTTCCTTGCAGACCATCCAATTTGGTCCCAATTAAAGCAGACATCAGAAGTCAACACAGTTAGCGGAGAACAGCCTTGGCAAATATTCTTTGATGGTGCCGCAAGACGATTTGCTGCTGGAGTGGGGGTTGTACTAATATCCCCACATAAACATATATTGCCTAACGGTTACTCATTAACAGAACCGTGCACTAATAATGTAGCGGAGCACAATGCGCTTATTATCGGCTTAAAAATAGCTCTGCAACTGGGGGTGAACCATCTAGAGGCATATGGAGATTCTAAGCTCATTGTTAATCAAATGACAGGTGAGTATGAAGTCAGACATGAAGTCCTCATCCCCTATCATCAGCTAGCTATTGAGCTAGCAGGATATTTTGAACAATTCTACATATATCACGTATCTCGAAACGAGAACATTTATGCAGATGCTCTTGCCGCATTAGCCACAACGCTGACAATCCCGCCAGGTGAAGCTAAAAGCATCACCATTGGTAGTAGAGAACTCCTCCACCCAGATGTGGTATCTCAAGCCAAAGAGGTATGCCAGATTGGCTTAAAGTTAGAACCCCGTGATTGGCAATTTCCGTTTGTGGATTATGCCTTGCATAGGATATTACCAGAAGATCCTAAGGAAGCCACCTCAATAAAGAGGAAGGCCCAAAGATTTCATTACGACCAGAAACTTCAGACTTTGTATAGAAAGTCAAGAGGTGGTCTATTGCTACGCTGCATATCAAAAGCGGAAGCAGAACAAGTGCTGAAAGAAACACATGATGGAATATGTGGAGCTCATCAGCCCGGTCCCAAACTTGGAGACCGTATAAGAAGGCTGGGGTACTACTGGCCGAGCATGGTTACGGAAGCAATGGCATACGCTAAACGATGTCATGCATGCGAAATACATGCCAATTTTATTCATCAACCCCAAGAATACTTGCACAATACCGTCGCAAGCTGGCCATTTGAAGCCTGGGGAATGGACATTGTAAGGCCAATAACTCTCCGGTCATCCAGAGGACATCGGTTTATTCTTGCAATAACCGATTATTTTTCAAAATGGGCCAAAGTCGTGCCCATGAAAGAGGTGAAAACGACAGATGTGATCAAGTTTATCAAGCATCATGTCATTTACCGATTTGGCGTCCCTCGATGGATCATTCATGATAATGGTCCGCAATTCATTAGTCAGGGATTCTCCAGATTCTGCAACAAGTTCAGAATCAAAGATATCGCTTCTACACCATATAACCCTGCGGCTAATGGGTTAGCTGAAGCTTTCAACAAGACGATCATCAAACTCCTTCGGAAGTTCGTCTCTTCCAATAAACGAGATTGGGATGAAAAGCTAGGAGAATGCCTGTGGGCTTATCGCACCACCGTTCGCACCCCGACTAAAGCTACCCCGTTCTCTTTGGTTTACGGAAGTGAGGCTGTCTTGCCTCTTGAAATCCAGATACCATCCTTGAGAGTGGCTTTAGCCACAAAGATGACGACAGAAGAGCGCCATCAGCAAAGATTGCAAGAACTAGAGGCGTTAGATGAAAAACGTTTCAGGGCTCAACAGCAAATTGAGTTGTATCAAGCCCGAATATCTCAAACGTTCAATAAGAACGTCAAACCAAGGACCTTTAAGCAAGGAGACTTAGTTCTGGCTGTTAAAAGGCCAATGGTACTAACCCACAAGACTAAGGGAAAGTTTGAACCCAAGTGGGAAGGATTGTTTATTGTGGAGACAGTATACTCCAGTGGAGCCTATCGCTTAATGAATCAAGACGGTGATAGGATGATGATACCGATCAATGGCAAATTTCTAAAAAAATACTATTCTTAGTACCCCTGGAGATACGCGTCTTCTCTTTTTCTTAGGCATGCGCAGTTTGGCGCCTCTGACCTAAACCTGGTGCGTTTGGTTCTCAAGTTTGAACCACCATCAGTCTTTTCTTAGGCATGCGCATTGTGCGCCTCTGACCTAAACCTGGTGCGTTTGGTTCTCAAGTTTGAACCACCATCAGTCTTTTCTTAGGCATGCACAGTTTTGCGCCTCTGACCTAAACCTGGTGCGTTTGGTTCTCAAGTTTGAACCACCATCAATCTTTTCTTAGGCATGCGCAGTTTGGCGCCTCTGACCTAAAACCTGGTGTGTTTGGTTCTCAAGTTTGAACCACCTCCAGTCTTTTCTTAGGCATGCGCATTGTGTGCCTCTGACCTAAACCTGGTGTGTTTGGAGTACCCAGTTCAAGTTACGCGAGAGAGCCTTGAACTGCCTCCAGTTTGGTTCTCAAGTTTGAACCACCTCCAGTCTTTTCCTGGGCATGCGCAGTTTGGCGCCTCTAACCCAAACCTGGTGTGCTTAGTTCTCAAGTTTGAACAGCCCCCAATCTTTCTTTTAGGCATGTGTAATTAAGCGCCTCTGACCTAAAAGTATGAATTGCCCAACGCCAACTAAGCAATGGGAAGAGAACTAGTTTCTCGCCAACCCATCATACTGGGGTAAAAGTATGAATTGCCCAACGCCAACTAGGCAATGGGAAGAGAACGAGTTTCTCGCCAACCCATCATGCTGGGGTAAAAGTATGAATTGCCCAACGCCGATTAGGCAATGGGAAGAGAACAAGTTTCTCGCCAACCCATCATACTGGGGTAAAAGTATGAATTGCCCAACGCCAACTAGGCAATGGGAAGAGAATAAGTTTCTCGCCAACCCATCATGCTGGGGTAAAAGTATGAATTGCCCAACGCCAACTAGGCAATAGGAAGAGAACGAGTTTCTCGCCAACCCATCATGCTGGGGTAAAAGTATGAATTGCCCAACGCCAACTAGGCAATGGGAAGAGAACAAGTTTCTCGCCAACCCATCATGCTGGGGTAAAAATATGAATCGCCCAATACCGATAAAGTAAAGGGAAGAGGAAAAGTTTGGCATTTAAGCCCAAACGTACTCCTCGACAACTCACCATGTTGAGGGGAATAACATGGTTAGCCCAACTCAAACGGTAGTTGGTAAAGGCTAATCAAATCCGTTAATTGCTGGGGGTTTGCTAAAAATCTCATATTAAACTTTACTTGTTATTTCGGCTCAAGAAATTGAGCATAAACGATACCGAGATAAATCGTTTTGACGACAGGTTATTTGTTGGGCAAGCAAATCTGTTTTGAAGCCGGCAAATAAAAGAGTCAAAAGAATCATCTTTATTAAAAAGGTGAAGATACAAAAAAAAAAAATTGAGGTTATCTCTCTCCTATTTACGAAGTTCTTATTACAAGGAAGATAAAAGCGTAAAGAGAGATGAAACTATTGGCCTCCCAGAAGTCTCAATTGGTTTATTGTCTCATCCAAATTTCTACGATGAGAAGCCTCCACGGTTTGCTGAGCTTGCATACGCAACTCATCATCACTTATTGTAAGTTGTTGCTGACGAGATTCTTCTATGGCACGATTCCTGACCATCTCTTCCTGCTGAATCTGCTCCTGCTGGACAAGCAACTTCTCCCGCTTCTTGACAGATTCTCCTAATCGGAGTTCATTTTCTATCAAGGTGGCCCGAGCTCTGGCAATCGTCTCCTGGGCTTTAGAGATGGCCGCCTGACCTTCCTCAATTTCAAAGTTTACCCTCTACAGGTCGCCAAGAACGGATTCCCTACTGGCCTGGAGCTCTGTCAGCTCCTGAGACCATCTCTCCTCCTGCTGCCTTAAAATATTTCTTTGAGATAAAGATTCTGCCCGAAGCCGCGCCAGCTCTATCTCAGTGATCGCCTCCACATCCGCCTGACGGAGTGTGTGTAGCGTGGTCACCTGCTCTTCTAAGGCTGCAAGGCGGGCCCGGTATGGAGCTGCTCGATCTTGTCCACCGAATTCTTCAATATTTCCTAAATAACGGAGAACAGTGGAAGTGCGAAGTTGAAGAAATCGTGGCCAGCAAGAACCATCTCGACACATCTTCTTAACAAATACATAAAATCCTCAACAGTGAAGCCGAAAAGTTTTTCAAGAGGATTTGCACTGTCGATAGGCAAAGTAGGTAATACCAAGAAAGGTGTCGTAAGTAAGGGAGCAGTAGCTGCTGGAATTGGAGAAGAAGAAGCCCGTCCCTGCATTAAATTCATAATATGGGGGACCAGTAGAGCCAGTGCGGATCTGGAAGAGCTGGAGACCCCAGACGAAATACCGTCAGTACAGATCACTTGGGTACTCCCACCAACAGGAAGAGAAGATGGGATCACTTCGCCTGAAGCTCCTCCGGTGGGAGAAGCATCTTCGAACGAGAATTTCAAATTATTCTCCTCCCCTGCTTGAAGGCTTGAAGTCGGAAGAGTTGCAGGTATCTCAGCAGCCACGACAACAGACGACGTTAAAATCGCTGACTGAGAAGGCACGCCAACGACTGTGGGAAATGTCTCAGTGGAACAGACTGGCGTTGGAGATGGTATGCTAGGAGAAGGTGTAGCCTCATTAGCAGCAGCTGTGATAATAATCTCAGTTCTCTCGTCACTTCCCAATTCGTCAATTGGGGGAATTGAAGAGGAAACAGAGGCAGGAGCCGGTGTGGAATAATCAGCCGCAAACTCACCAGCAGAGCTACCCACACCACCAACGGAGCCGGAATGGTCCATTCTATCGTCAGACTCTACTTGGGTAGTCGAGTGCATTGGCGAAAGAAATTGATCACCTGCATTTCAGAAGACTAGAAAAGCAGTGTTACGTTAAAATAAATAACGGGCAAAAGATAAAATGCTAAAGGCCATACCAGGTGATACAAGTCCAGTTGTCGGACTTGAAGGGGGAGCCATTGTCGTTTCCAGCAATGTACCCGTCTCGCTACCCGTTAGTTGCGCCCCGGGTTCTGCCACAGGCTCTATAGCCGAAGGGGCCGAAACCTCAGCAACACTTGGAGTTTTAGAAGGCTCATCATCCCTTGCCAACGCTGAGGGTAGAGCTGAAGCCAACAAGTCAGAAGCGAGTTTGATAGCCACTTCTTGGGGGGCTATCAAAGTTTCATGTGCCAGTTTTTGCTTCTTACCCGACCTTTTCTTTAAAGTGCCGCGGCGTTTGAGAGTTGGACTCAGGGAACGACTGACAACAGGCTGAGGAACTCCACCAGCACCAGTATTGTCGTCATCATCACCGGCATCATCGTCTGATTTGCTGACATCCGAAGGCTTAGCCGCAGCGCCAAGGAATTCTTCCATTCCTTTTATCCTTACCCTAGAAGCACCCTGGCGGCTAATATAGAGGGCTTCAATCTCTTTGCAACAACTGCGATTGAGAGAGAAGCCGGGCACGTCATCATTCGCAATATTGAACCAATTGCAGGAACTGAGGGTCATGGCCAATTCTGGCACCTTCTGAGGCAAGGAGAATTCAGCCTCAGTCCCGCCCGCTGCAAAATGGAACCAGCCACGAGCGCCTTCGTATAAGTTCCCCTCGTGAGCGAGATCTTTATTTGGATTGCCCACATAGAGTTGAGAATATCCAAACTGGCGAGCAAAGCGACTCGGAGTATATGGCTCGATCTGACACCTGAGATCTTGACGATACACCAAGTGTCCGGGGCGGATGTTGAGAAGCCACCAAAACGCTCCTGCAGATAAAGTAGTGAACTTATCTGCTCCCACGGCATCCTTCAGCCTCGTCCCATATCCTCCGCCGGGAAAGTCAGGAAAACACCGGAAGTTCTCGTAATTCTGAAAGCTACGAAGAGTCTTCCGAATCTGGGACATATAATTCTGCCTCCATGAAGAACGTTCATACAGTTCTACAAGGAAGCACTTTTCGCCCGAACGACGCTCTGGTGCACTCATTAAAGAGGGACAGTGCAAGACGAGCCACGCCATCAAATAGGTGTAGAGCATCTCCACCCTGGGGTTTGGAGTTTTCGGTTGGGCAGTCTCCTTCGACTTGCCCTTTCCTTTCCCCTTGACTTTAATAGTAGGGAGGAAATCACGACAGAGCACCCTCAGTCCATATTGCAAATTGCATACCATGGCGGGAAGGAGTCCAAGGGGTCGGCCGTATGCAAGAAGAACCGCTGGATATACCACGGTCATTGCAATAGCTTCCTTGGGCAATGACGGCACGACGCATCTTTTGAGCCACAGCATCAAAAACCCGGCAATGAGACCTCTGTTGGAGATCGGAAATTGGGCTTGATAGTGATAGCTCTTGAATGAAGTACCGAGACCGTATCCATTCTTATTGGATTCCATAGTATAGAACAAACGGTAATGGCCCCTGGCTACACGTTGGTCGATCTCTGAAATAGGGACAGGAGAATGACCATGGATAGTGGCCGAGCTATCCTTAGAATTTAGGTTGGCAAAAAGGTATTCGGCCCACTTCTTGTGGCCAATACCGTGATTACGTGCACCTGTCTGGTCAGCGCAGATATGATAATGGCACATCATCTCCCAGTACGTGACATAGATACGCTCATCCCTCGCCAATAGCATGTTCAACTCATCAGTGGTAGGGATATACTCCTCGTAAGGGACTTCGCCCATCGAGAGCCCAGAAACCTCAAACATCTGGTAGAGAGCGAACCCTAGCTCACCCACTGGAGTAAAGAAAGTACAGGTTTCAGGGTTATACATCTCCAAGAGGCAGTAAAAGTGATAAGCACTCTGGGAAGACCCGAATTGGACATTCCTGATGGCTTTATACAAACCAATATCCTTTAAAATGGGCTCGTGGGAATCCAACATGTACTGAACAAGACGGGCCTACCATATATTGTTGAAGAATGAACCCAGCCAGGCATCCTGAAGTCGCTAGCCGGGTACTGACCATCCTTCGCCAGGAACTCACTTAAGAAAGTTCGGGCACGAGATGGGACTTCTCCTATAGGAAGCTCCTTGCCAAATCGGCCTGGAAGCAAGCCAGTAATGCATCTGGGGGAACCGTCTTGATAAACCCCTTTTGCACCAAATTTGCCTATTGGGACGCCATCTTTCTCTTGAGTCAATCCCCACTTTAATTCTCGAGGCGTCGCTAGCCTCTGAAGATAGACCAGAGGATAGCTACGATCCATTCTAGGTAGAAACATCAGCATTTCGCCTGAGTTATATAACCAAACGCGTTCCTCATCAGAAAGGATCTCATCTGAGTGGTCCATCTGGTCTCCAAAGAGGAAGGCGGGTTTCTCCATCGCCTTTCTGTTCACATCTTCAAAAGTCGCATCAGTTATGATCTCTCTCGCAGTGGTGGGATGATATTTGATCAACTTCTCCCTGCGATCCTTCGGGTCTGGCTTGTACGAGGGCAGGATGGTAGTGAAACAGAATTGGCCTGAGGGATCAGAACCTCCAGCAAAGCCGAAGTAATTCTTGTGGGAAAGAGATTCTATTGAATACCCACTGCACGAAGAAACACCAGAGTAAGAAAAGTTTCTCTAGGGCAGAAAATTTCTCTAAGTATGGACGCGCGAAGCTAAAAATTAGAACGCGCGAAGCTAAGAATGGCGTCGCGCGAAGCTAAACCGCGCAGAAGTTAAAATAGCCTCGCGTTTTAGCGCGACTGCTACTTAAAATAGCCTCGCGTTTTCAGCGCGACTGCTACTTAAAATAGCCTCGCGTTTCAGCGCGACTGCTACTTAAAATAGCCCCGTGCTTTAAACGCGAGGATGACGCGATAACTTCGCGTAAGAAGGCAGTCAGAGACTTTTCTTCTTCTCCAAGCCTTACGGCAGGAGTACGGCGATCTCGCCGGTAAAAGAGTTGATCGATCAGTTAAATTTAAGCCAAATCACTCTAGAAATGTTCTAAAGAGTCTCGATGGAAAGATTCTTACCCCCGATAGGCGAAATGTGGGCTGGCGCGTCGCTGCCTTGGCCGCCGCCACCACTGCTTGCGCCAGTCGCCGATGATGGAGCCGCTCGAGAAGTAGCACGAGTTTTGGGTGCCATTGCTGAGGAAAATCGACTGAAAATCTGGAGAAACTCGGTCGGAAGAAGATCGGGTCGTCTGAACTCTGATCGCCTGAATCTCTAAGTTTCTGGAAAATTCTCAAATAGAGTGAGAAGGATAAGAAATAGAGATTTCTTTTAAATGAAAGGAACCGCCTATTGGAATTCGGCGCGAATTTCAGAGAAAGTGACTGGTCAGTTACTCTCCAACACGCGAAGCTATTAGCCTCGCGCGACTATGAAAATGCGAAGTTGTTTAACTCCGCGCAACTATACAAAACGCGAGGATAGCCTGTGACTTAGCTTCGCGTTTTCATGGAAAAACTTAGATTTTTTGACGAGTGCAATTAGGCGCTTCCATCTAAGTTAAAGAGATCATTATCCGATCGTTTAGGTATTATCAGTCTAAATTACGCAGAAGTGCCTTAGACTATTTTACCAAAATTATTGATCATCTGTTTATTGTGCAAGCAAGTTTATTGAAGCCAACAGATAGAGAGGAAAATAATTTATCTTTATTCATGAAGCAAGAGATTACAAAGAGGGAGTTATAGCTCTCCCAAAAGCTTTTACATGATCAACTTGTCAATAACCAAACAGTAAGATTTCTCTACGGGGTGTTGAAGCTCAGTTCCCTGGTTCACATGCAAAAGAATTCAAGATTTCTCTACGGGGTGTTGAAGCTCGGTTCCCTGGTTCACATGCAAAAGAATTCAAGATTTCTCTACGGGGTGTTGAAGCTCAGTTCCCTGGTTCACATGCAAAAGAATTCAAGATTCCTCTACGGGGTGTTGAAGCTCAGTTCCCTGGTTCACATGCAAAAGATCTCCTCTGCAAATGTCAACTAGGATCTGTCATCCGAAATGAAGCACGAGAGGAAAGGCAAGTGCTGCAATTCGGCACTACAAGTGCTGTAGCTCCTTATTTACAGCCCCTTCAGGAGTTTATCTCTCGGAGCCAGAGCTTGAAACCTGCAACTATGTTGTAAAGCATATGCTTCTGACTTCCTTAGAGTTACTTTTGCTGATGAAGATCGATGGACCCGCATGCATTCCTCTTCAGGAAGGACTGAACTTACTGTAAAAGGAACAGAGTTTCCAAAAGAGTGAAAACGCGGAGCTAAATTAACTCCGCGCACAGTTGAAGAAATAGTCTCGCGCTTTAAACGCAGAGGATGATGCGATAACTTCGCGTAAAGGGGGACAAGATTTCTTTCTGCTCTTTCCTTCTCTTTCAAATTCATCGCGACTGCTAATCAAAGATAGCCTCGCAATTCATAGCGACTGCTAATCAAGGATAGCCTCGCAATTCATAGTGACTGCTAATCAAGGATAGCCTCGCAATTCATCGCGACTGCTAATCAAAGATAGCCTCGCAATTCATCGCGACTGCTAATCAAAGATAGCCTCGCAATTCATCGCGACTTCTAATCAAAGATAGCCTCGCGGATTCATTGAGACTACTAGTAAAGCCCCGCGTTTCAAGCGCAGGGATGACACAATAAAACGGCGATCTCGCCGACAAGATAAGCAATCGTCCAGATTAAACCAAGCCAAAATATCTCAGAATTATTCTTAGAAAACCAAGAGATGAGGTTTTTACCTTCGGAAGACGCTGCATAGACTAGTTCGCTGTTGCGTTTACCTTCACGGCTGCTGCCATTAACGCCGGCCAACTTGCGAAAGGCCAAACTCCTCTGGAGAGACATCCTAATGATGAAAATCTATGGAGAATTGAACGAAGATCAGTTGAGGATCATTCGTAAGTCACTCGAGTTCTCAGAAATTCTTCGGATGAGATGAAGAAGAAGATGAGCCGGGAGCTCTATTTAAACAGAATTTCCGTCGCTTGGTATTCGGCGTGGAAACTCGGGGGTAATTAATGACATAATTACTCATCTCACTGAAGACGAAGTGAAGCTGATTAGCTCCGCGTAAGTGAGCATAACGCGAGATAGACTTGGTATTCTAACTCCGCGTTTCAGTTTAGATATCCAAAGTATTAAAAAATCTGCTGAAGTCTAAGCCATTTTGAAAACTTTGGAGGGGGTTCTGTTGGCAGTGAAAATTTCTAAGTTAAAAGGATTTTCCACAACAGAACGCGGAGCTAATTCAATAGCCCCGCGTTTGGTTACATTAACCCTGCGTTTGAATAAAACGCGGAGATGTTTAATAGCTCCACGTTGATTCCGCAGTTTGGCTTGTATTAGCCTCGTGTTTGAGTAAAACGCGGAGATGATCAATAGCTCCGCGTTAGCTCCGCGTTTTGGTTATTTAGCGTCGCGTTTTGATGCGATTAAAGCTCCGCGTAAGCAGATAACCAGAATCTCAAATTGATTGAGGTAATGTTTCTGGGCTTATCCAAATACCCGAATCAAGTCTAATCAGAATTCCATCAAAACTAAGATATTTAATTGGAATCCTTGATGAATGCGAGTTCTATTTAGATAGAAACTCTTGTATTAACCTGGGGCTATAAATACCTTCCTGGTGAAACCCTAAGGGTCTTCTTTTTGGCATCGAAAGTCTCCTATCGATCCTTTGGCAATTCAAGTACGCGAGAGAGCCTTGAAGCCTTTGCTGATCATCTTCTGAAATCCTGAAGAATTCAAATTACGCACAGAGCCTTGAGTTCGTGAGGATCAGAGAAAATCACCATCTTCTTTCTGGAGTTCTTGAGAAGTTCGAGTTACGCGAGAGAGCCTTGAACAAATCAAAACCAGAGAAGATCGTCTATATTCGGCCGATATCTTTAAAAGAAAAGATATCAACGTACCGATCGTCCAAAGGAACTACTATAGATCCCATCGCCACAGATCATACAACACATTGTAAAAGAGAGAGATTGAAATATAAAATCCTCTCGTTTGTTCTCTTTATATCTTGTTCACCTCTATTGTAATCTAAGATGTGTTCAATGGAAGGAAGCGAAGGAACTTTTGCGACGAACAATTACCTCAAGGGCGCTGGACTGTTCGCAAATTATACCTTATCATAATAGGTTGATGAGGATTTTGACTTCCTCTTCTCTTAGTCATGTCAACATTAAATAGTTCATATTTTTATCTCAGTATAAGGAGTTGTCAAGAATTTGAATTCCTCTCCCATTTACTTTTGAAACATTGGGTTATGACGCATCCTTATAGGATAATATTGCGACAGATATATCATGGGGTTTTTAGCAAACCCCCAGCTATCAATGGATTTGAGGCACTTTTACCAATTGCCATTTGTGTTGGGCTAACCATACTATTATTCTCAGCATAATGAATTGTCGAGGGTTTCGTTTGGGTTTAGATGCCAAACATTCTTTCTTCCCTTTACCTTTTTGACGTTAGGCGATTGGTTTCATACTCTTACCCCCAATATGATAGGGTTGGTAAGAAATTTTTTATTTCTCTTCTCGTTGCCTTGATAGCATTGGTAGTAAACTTATTAGCATTCCTTTTCGCTTTTTTCTTGAAGGTGGCTATATGTAGCCATTGATAAGCATCATCATTTTGTCATCGTCTTGATTAATCAGACAATAGGCACCGTTTGAGTAGACAGTTTCTACTACAAAATATCCTTCCCATTTAGGTTCGAACTTCCCCTTAGTCTTGTGGGTCATAATCATTGGTCTCTTGATAGTTAAGACTAAGTCTCTCTCTTTAAAAGTTCTTCGTTTAATTTCTTATTAAACGCTTTCGAGATACGCACTTGGTACAACTCAATTTGTTGTTATGCGTTCAGAATGCAAGTTTAGCCCTATAACTGCGAGCTTAGCCTCGCATTTTAAGCTGGCATAGCCTCGCGACTGAGCTAGTATAACTTCGCATTATACACGGGGTTGGACTTGTGTGCTAGTTTAGCATCGCGCACTGAGTTAGATTCATCTGCTGACTTAGCATTGCACACTGACTTAGATTCGCATTTAGTTGCGAGCATAACTTTGCACTCCACGCAGGCATAGCATTGCACTTGAGTTACTTTACGCGAGCTTAGTCTCGCATTTTGATCCCTTTTATGCGGGCTTATTTTTTTAACTACAAGGTTTACTGGATGCAGGCCCCACCCCCTGTGTGGGCCTCATTTGAATGGTTATGATGAGCATTATAATTCAATTGACCACCTTCTTCTTCTTTGAAGTTTACGCGGGGCTGAGAGTTCATTTTGCATTTTGGACTTCTTTGCGCTTTGGATTAGACTCGTGCTTTGGATCTGCCTCGCGCGCTGTGTCTGTCGCATGCTGGCTTATCTTTGCGTATTGAAGATTTTATATCTAGCTGTAATTTTATCTTCTATCCTGCATCTCTTCCAGTAATGAAAATCACGCGTTTGCTAGATGGCCTCACGTATGTGTTATCCTCGTGTTTCAACTATTTTACGCAGGATTGCAAATTAGCCTCGTGTTTTGGAGATTTTGCATTTTTGCTCGCTTTGCTTTGCATAGTCTTGTGTTGTTCACAGGTATTAGCCTCGCGTTCTTTACGCTGCCTTCTACATATTCTTGTTTGGCTGGATGTGGGTCCCAATCCCCGCATGGGACTTGTTTGGCTATCCATGAAGTTCGTAATGTGGTAATAGATTACTTTCTTCTTTATAATAGACTATGCGGGCTGAACCTTAGCCTCGCATTTCAGTTTACTTTTGTACTCTGGATAAGTTCTGTGCGTTGGCTTAACCTCGCACACTAGTATAACCATGCACGCTGGTTTAGTCTCGAGTTAGCCTCGTGTTTGGATAACTTTACACTGGTTTAGTCTCGAGTTAGTTTCATACCCTAGATTATTTTACGTTGGCTTAGTCTCACCTTGTACGCGGACATAACCTCGCATTCTTACTTTGGGCTATTTGATTTCATACTCTTATCTCCAGTGTGATAGGGTTTACTCTCTTCCTTTTACTTTAACAATATTGGGTAGCTCATACTTTTACCTTAGCATGACGAAGTATCAAGCCTTTTGTTTGGGCTTAGAGACCAAACTTTTACTCTTCCCTTTGCCTTTGAGGTTTCGGGTCATTGATAGTCATACTCTTACCCCTAGTATGATTAGATTGGTGAGAAGTTTTTAATTTCTCTTTCCGTTGCCTTGGTGGCATTGGGCAATAAAAATTCGTGCGTTTTTTTTCATTTTTAGTATTTTTTTATTTTTTAATTTTGATTTTTTATTTATGGCAGTCATTTTGCCATCAAATTTTGCAGATCGTAGTTCTTTACCACCATTCTTCCTGCATAGATCGGATCTGCATTGGCCAAACTTTCCAAGGATCCCATGGTAACTATCGTTATATTCGCGGACACCTTCTTCTATTCAGGTCTCAACTGGATCACATTTGTATCGATGAGTGCCTAAATTTTTTTCTTTCATAAAATAGCAATTCTTGGTTGGGTGCCCAATATTTTGATGTTAGAGGCAACACCTGAGATCATCTATTTTTTCAGCTTTCTTTGGCTTCCAATTTTTGGGTAACTTGAATATTCCTTTTTTATTCAGTATGTGAAAAAATGTGACTGCTTGTTCATCTTTAAAATTGTATGCCCATTGCGATCTAGAAGTATTTTGATTATTCTGTAATTTTTTATTTGCACCAGGTTTGATAGACAATACCTCATTTCCCTTAGGATGGGATTATTGTGACTGTGGCTGATTCATGGTCATCATCCTCTGGGTATAGTAAGCATTAATACATCGGATTATGTCCTCATCTTGTTGCCCTTATTTGATTAGATCCTTCCAGGTTTTGGACTATACTACTCCCATTTTGATCAATATCCGAGTCTGAAGATTGTGTTTGCAAGTCTCCACCAATGTTTCTTACGACATGCCATGCGGGCTTCATACTGACATTTCGCGGAACACTCAATGAAGTTTTTAACTGTCTCGTCTTCTTTTTGCTTGTTTACTAGAAGAGAGTGGATGGATACTTCAGTATCATCTTCAAAGAAACGGGTTAGGAACTCGCTTTTCACGTCAGACCAAACATTGATAGTTCTTGGGGACAGCTGTATAAACCAAGTGAATGCAGGCCCTCGTAGAGTACTTGCAAAAATCTTTGTTATCACTGGGTTATCGCCCATTAGATGGTTGGTCTGAGAAAGGAAATACTACATATACTGGTTTGGAGATCTTTTCCCATCATATGATTCTAACTTCAAAGGTTTATATTTTGCCGAAAATGGTGCGGACTCCCACTCTATCGGGTAGGGTCTCATAATCCCTGTCTCCTGCAATCCTTTATGGTGCATTAATACTTCTATTTGACTTTGAGGTTTCTCCATTTTTCGGTATGGGGATCGATAACATATCCGTCCTCCCCGCCTTTTCTCTCGACATCAGGGTTGGATTTGGTCTCACCTTCTTTGCTTTATTAGAAGTGGAAGAACCCCCTGCTCCATCTTCTATGTTCTTTTGAGTGTTTTCTACGTCCTTTGTGAGCATCGCTTTTGAGCTCCTCGATGCTCTTTTGCTGCTCTTGGATGAGCCGTTCTTGTGTTTCAATCCTTTGACTCATCTTGGTCGATAGTGTGGCTATATGAACCGTTCTTCTCCTAGACCGAGAAGAAGCGTGTGATCGCGGTGTTGCTATGGCCTAGTGATCGCTAAACTCTTCATATTCTCATCAGAACCCCCTACCAATCTTTTGTAATCGCGGGAAGCCGTCACGACTGACTTGAGGCATGTGTGATGATAGATTTTCTCTGCTTCCGTATCAGAGGCATACCCTTCGACAACTGGTTTCTTACCTTTATTCACCATATTAGACATGAAAGCTGACAAGACTTGATCTGAGTCAGAGTTTTGTTTTTGCAGCCATCTTATTTTTGGAATATCGGATCTCGGTGATGACAACCGATTAAATACATATGGTCTCGGGGCTTGACAGCGACAGTAAGTAAAAACTACCGTAATCAACTTCTCACAACAGCAGGACTGATGGGGTAATGCCACCCTTCTTTTATTTGGGAGATATCTTTGTAAATCCGGAGTTTTTTCATGCAGTGCTGGCGAACGGGGCATGCTTCTTGTGCGAGGTCTATTTGTCAAGACATGTGGCTCTGAAAATCAAGGAAATTTTATTTGTCAACCCCGAGATTGGCTCGATGCCCAACATTAGTTTTGAGATGTTTTGCATGAAACTGCTTGGTAGCCTTATATTCTTCTATTCTTATGCGAAACTGAGGCTTAACTCTAGTCTCGCTCACTTGATGATCCTCGCGTACTGGACAAGCCTGGTGTACTGATCTAGTCTCGTACGCTGGCTTAGTTTAACTAGCCTCGCATACTGACTTAAATTTAGTTTGATTTTTAATTTTACTTATACTAGGCTGGCGTCTAGTTTTATTTATGTTAGGCTGCAAATTAGCCTGGTGTTCAACTTTGCTCATGCGGGGCTAAGATTTAGCCTGACGTCTTTCTTGATTTGTACAAGACTGATTTTTGCCAAGCTGATTTTTGCCAGGTTGATTTGTACTAGGCTAATTTTTTGTTAAACTGAGATGTGTTGGCTGATTTTTACCAGGCTGAGATGTGCTAAGCTGATTTTTTCCAGGCTGAGATGTGCTAGACTAATTTTTGCTAGACTGAGATGTGCTAAGCTGATTTTTTCCAGGCTGAGATGTACTAGGCTAATTCTTACTACGCTGAGATTTAGTCTGGCATCCGCCTTACTTTATACTGGGCTGAATTTGAGCCTGGCATCCACCTTGACTTGTGCTAGGTTGATTTTGAGCCTGACGTGCAAAACATGCTCTGAGTGCCCTACGATGCTCCCTTCGATTCTGATTGTGGATTCAGGTCCGTCTTTGCACCTCAATAGGTTCTCCTTTGGCATCGAACGCAGCAAGCCCCTTGAATATTGGAAGGGACATTGTTTGTAATGTACCAGATATGCACTTCATGTATGCTTGTTAAGTAATACAAGTGAACACACACATTTAGTACCAGATATTGGTACAAGTGAACGCACATGTATGCTTGTTAAGTAATACTTGAACAATATTGATAATTCCTGAATCAGAATTATCAATACATGAACAAGCATACATGTATGCTTGTTAAGTAATACAAGTGAATGCACACATTTAGAAGTAACAACATAAGTGGTAAGAACCTAGTGAACATAGTGCAGGCTAGATAAGAAGTGCATACCAAATTTAGCATTGAAAATTGTATTTACATGTCATGATGATAATGTCCATATAGCTAGACGACCCAGCATGCTATACTTGCATCAGGAAATTAAAAATAGAACAGAGCAATTAGCTACAGAGAATATATCTAATATGTGTATTCTGCACTAATAAGAATGAAAGATGCCTTTACCTCTAGATAAGGCTTGCTACAATGTCATAGCAATTCTCAAGAGAAAATGCTTGTTGTGACCAAATACATTAATCACACATTATTTTTACATTTCAACTGAATAATTCCTTACAGACTACAAGTCCATGCTTCGGTATATAGCAATGAAATAAACACTCAAATTTTAGGACTTAGAATGTAAACTAGAAAAAATAATTCCCTATCCAATTTATCACTCAATCAGAAGATCGACACCAAAAGCCTAATCATGTAAATTGAAATCCAAACTTAGTAATAATTATGGGAAAATCACTTTCTGATTAAAAGAACATATTTTTTCTAGCGTTGATGGCACCTAATAAATTTAGAAACAAAGAAACCCAATTAACGAACAACCAAACTGAGTTCAAACTAACAGATTTCTTATCAATTTGTAGTTTTAAGTATCTATAATTCAAAAGAACATATTAATTTAATTTAAAATCAAAATAAAGAGGCCACGACGCTAGAATTAGTACATAAATCATACACCCAAAAAAAAGTTGTTTTTTTACCTTGAAGTGGACCCTCAAGTTCTGACCCATGGTTTTGGCCGCTGCAAAACAAAACAAGAATCAACAAAAACCGATCAATACCACGAATCAAATACCTCAGGTTTGTAGAGATTTTGATCAAAGAGAACCAGAATTGTGCTTACACTTGGTAATGTTGTCGCCCGCTTGTTGTGCCTAGAATCGGGTGCCCGCTCTGTCCTAAAATCGGCCACCCGTTCTGCCTTAAAATCGCCCGCCGTTGTGCCCTAGAGTCACCTGAGAAAGAGAGAAAAGAGACTCACCCGCCGAATCAAAGCGCTGCTCTGTGCCCTAGACTCCCCCGAGAGAGAGACTCGTCTGATTCCCCCTCTGTCTCCTCTCACTTCGGTTGGGGGCAATTTAGTCTTTTCACAATATGTGCAAATCATGTGATCTGCTTACTAATGCCCAGTTCACTCCGTTAGGTTGCCCATGTGATTTTTTGAGAGTTTCAATTTTCAGAGGTGTTAAGTTACAGACCCCTCATACATATGGGTCTAAGTTTGATTAACCCTTTTATAAAATATCTAATTTATGCAATTATTTACTAAATTATAATTATAATAATATTTGTATATGTCAAGATTAATCCAATATGAATTTTATTAGGCATATTCAGAGTTCAGTTATCAAATTACCCTATAATCCGATCATTCTCAGTATAAGGTAATAGTCCAAAATATGAGCTGAGTATATTCATAAAATAATAGTTCAAAATATGAGCCAAGAATATTCATAAAATAAAATAAAATATGTACAAAAAATATAAATTAAATAAATTTTCTAGGTAAAGAATAAATGATAGAAGTATTACTTACATCGAATTCTTTTTAAGTTCCTTTGATTTCTTGAATTTCATTTCCTCCTGTATATTTCATTTTTTTTCATTTTTTTCTTTTTAAAAAAATCACATGAGCTGCCTTGTAGCTCCATATGCAGAGAAAGGACTGCGAGAGAGAGAAGTGGAAGTGGGTAATGAAGTGGAGGAGAGGCTTTTTATCTATAAATGGTAAAATCGTAATTATCAAAACGTTTACTTCCTTACTCCCTAAACTCCTTTCCAAAAAAAATCCGTATACCTTCCCCCATTGCCACCATAATTTATTGAGTGACATGTTGCATTACCATGTATAGGGTATGCCCTTCGAAATTAAGTTTAATCTTGAGATGTGTAGAAACAATTTCTAATTTATTTAATATATTATTATTTATGGCTTCGATAAATATTTTCTGAGTAATACCAAATTAATACAGAATGTAGTACTCAATAAAAGAAACGATAAAAAATTATCCGTTTGTCATTTCGATATTCGAAATGAGAGAAATAAAATTTCAAAGTAATTAGAAGAATAATTTAATATTTTGAAATAAGCAAAATTAGGAAATATTTTCGGGCTTTCCAGAAAAATTTTTAAAAATCATAAATATTAGAAACTAATAATCATGAAGATCGAATATTATTTGGAGTTATATATTTAAAGTTATACTCACCGAAATTTATTTCGGTATCCAAATTGACCCGCAGTATCCCTAATTTGACATGATTGGGCTCAAAGGAAGGATACAGATAACACAAATTTTAGAATATTACATTCCTTCTTTCACGATTCACGGATTGGGTATAAATTTATGAACCATAACAATCTCCTCCATGATCTCACTCGATCTTCCGCTCCTCAATATCGCAAGGAACCCGAGAACGAAATATCAAATCTGCGGTTACATCAATGAGATGGAGTGAGAATGGGAATTGGACCAAATGATGGTGCAGTCATATAAAAGGCCATGATTTTATTTAGCTGAAAATCAATTTGAAATAACAATAAAGAGGCCATGATTTTATTTGGCTGAGAATCAATTTGAAATAACAATAGAGAATGAATAGAATAGAAATATGAAAATGCATTCTAATATGTATGAGTCATTACAAATTTAGGATTATGGAGCTGAAAAAAGAGAAATCGAGCAGCGACGTGGGCTGGTTGTGGGCTTTGCAAGGAGAGAATGTGACATGCATTTTGGGGATTATTGTTGCACACTGTTTCCTAGGTGAGATATATGTATTTGTGTGTGTACACACACAAATATTTTTATTTTTTATTATTAAATATTTATTTTTTTAAAAAAGAATGATCTCAATTGCATGTATAACAAAAAATGTTATTTTTTGGTTAAAAAGTAATATTTATCAAGTGGCTTAATTATTATTAAATATAATATATTTCTCAAATCAAACAAATTTATTGAATATTAAATTTTATATATAAGAAAACAAATATGTACACTTTACATAAATTACATAATGTCATTATCTTATTTTTAGTCTTTTAAGACAAACACAAAAATAATAACAAATCCAATAAAGCAAAATAATTAAATAAACTTTTTTATTATATTCTTAATACATAAAATAATATGAACTCTTATTTTTCTTATTGCTGATAAATGATTATTACTAGCCAGTTATCCAAAAACGTTTAAGAGATTGACGAATATAGTTTTTGTATGTATAGGTAAATAATAGATATAGGAAATTCATAATACGATCAGTAAGCTAACGTCATCCAAGATTCCCACATTCTTTCTATTATCATGTAAACGTGATATTTTTGGATCAAAAAATACTCATGCACTACA
The DNA here is from genome assembly GCA_036321105.1 of Dracaena cambodiana. Taxonomy (NCBI): domain Eukaryota; kingdom Viridiplantae; phylum Streptophyta; class Magnoliopsida; order Asparagales; family Asparagaceae; genus Dracaena; species Dracaena cambodiana. The sequence goes on along the minus strand of JAYEPQ010000014.1, from coordinate 11,102,426 downwards.
CTACCAAAAAATAGATAAGATAGATTTTGTTATGAAATTGGGACTTCGCCCCTATAATAATCTCGATGAACTGTTCATATGACTCGAACCTGGACTAATTAATTTGTGTATTATTACAAATTTACAGAGAGGACAAATTGTTTTAAAAAATATTTATTTCTAGGAACATTTATTGCATATAAAAAAATAGAGAAATTATAATTATAATTTGCTAGGATATAAGTATTTATATTCTAACATTCAAGTACTTATGATACTAGTATTATACAAATATATGATATATAATATTTCTTGAAAGTTTCATGGGTATTTTAAAATATTTTTGTTAGAATGTTACATGATAAAACGTACATTTTAAAAGTGTACCTAAAGTGACGCTACAGGGGTGTTGCCTATAGAAGTGCCATAAATTTCAACATAGTATTTGTGTAAGATCCAAACCATTAATTGTGATCTTCACGTTAAAAAATGATGGTATATAAAAAATCATGTATTTTAAATAAATTTTGACAATATATTGGATATGTACAAAATGAATAGTTTTTCAACAATAGAGGAAATAAAATCTCTTGATCGATGATAAAGAAGTGCCTAAATCATATGATTTTTTATATGTCATATATTTAGAGTATTAAATTATAATCAACAGTTCGGATCATTCACATATACACTCTATGTTGATATTTAGAGCGTTTTCATAGATAACTCTCCTATAGCATCATATACATATATGATTCTAAACTAAAATTGTAGTTAACACAAAAACTTCATACATACATATATATGCTTAATTGATAAATAATTTTTTTTTGCAATGGAAATGTTAAATTGTGTTACCAAATATACGATTTATGTACACTTTGATAAACTATTATATGCTAACCATTGTCAATACATATCCTTTGTAACGGTTATGCTAACCATCACTAATAAATATTGTTTAGGAACATTTCCTAAACTATTCCAGTGTAACCATAACGAAAAAGTGACATATTTTAACGACCACGTAAACAGTTATAAAATAATTATTTAGTGATAATTCATAAACCGTTGCAAAATTACCATGGCAAATAGCTCATCTATGTAACGCACTGCTTCTCACTCAGCACGGAACGAAGTTCATTATTGGCTGGCACATATAAGTCAACGTGTATGAAATCTATATGTATGTAAAAGTATAAATGAATAGAATTAAATAATAGTTATCTAGCAGAATCTTGAAAGTTAATTTATTACTAAATAAGAGAAGATATACAATATGCCTAAAATAGAAAGTAAAAAGTACAATACTAATACAAAAATTTGGAAGTAAGCTCTAAAGGGGTGATACATGCCAAATCCAGAAATACAAAAATAGAAGTCTAGAAATCTACTGCTGCTCGGTCTGATCCAAAAAATATGGGTCATGCAATGGCAGATCCTCATTCACGTCTTCAGTATCTGAGCATGTGGGGGGACCTTAAGATCAAACTCGGTAAGTAAAATAATAAAAAGTAGGGAGTATGCAATATAAACTAATAAGTGAAATATGAATGTGGCTATAAAAGTATGCGCATGTGTGGAGAATATTAAATGATCAAGTAACAATATCAAGCAAGGAGACACATGCATATCAAGTCTAAATTTTAGTTGCGCAACCTATCATAAATTTTTCACAATACAATATTTGTCCACTCTTTAGTTTTCGCATAACCCAAGATTTTAAGTTATATTATATTATTAAGATTAATACATATACATATCTATCATCAAATCAATATCTGAGTAACAAGTAAGACATAATTCATATCATATTCAAGTTGACGAGTACGTTAGGATTCATGGAAATATCAAGATATATTTAAACATAAGTCAATGTAATCCAGTATATTTTCATATATTTTATGCAAATAACTAGTATTATATTACAAGACAAGCGTGATGGACTCATAGAATGTTAGAATGTGTATTATGGAAATAATGACAATGTATGTAAATCATACATATATATAATTATGTATATAAACACATATGTAACTGGGTATTAAGCTATAAATATATATGCACCAGTTCGACGAGGGGAACTTATCAATGTAGGATAAGTTAAAAGATCGAAGAAAAATATGGATGAGGGTGATACAAAAATATATGGATTCTTGAGGTTTAAAAGAGAAGATATTACTTGATGTGAATGAAACGAGATGGATAATTAACACGATCAATCCGGCGTAATTCTCTTTTGGTTCATGTAGCCTACTCCAAGTACTTAGGATAAAAGATTTACTTGTTGTTGTTGTATTAGGGTGTAAGAATGCCTATAATGATTATGTATGTAAACCACATATATACAATTGTATATATAAATACATATTAATTAAGTGGGTGCTAAGGTGTAAGGATGAGAATTAAATAGGCTCAACACTATTATGACCATTACTTTAACAATATATGAATTTTTTAAATTCTAACATAATTTCATGGTATAGAAAGAAATAAATTTATTAAACTTTACAAGTATATATATATATATATATATATATATATATATATATATATATATATCAAGTATACATAGATTAACATAAAAAGAATTATGATCTATATAATAGCTTGTATAAAAAGATATATTTTAGCAAATTAATTATAAAAACTTATGTGAAATACTCTCTTTAAAATATGATTATGAATAAATATATACATATATTATTTAATGGTAAGGGAAAATAATTTAAAATCATTGCATTAAATATAAAGAACTTTTATTGAAAATTTCAAATTACATTCAAATATGATGAGCATTGATAAAGGTAACTTCTTTTTAATTTAGGAATAGAGCAAATAGTTTAGGTTTGCAACTTATTATTTAAGCATGAGAGGCCATAAATAAAATCATAAATTTGATACATAAACATAAAGAAAGTATAAAAATTATATTTTTATATTTAGAATAATTATAGAGAATTTTGTATAAAGATATCATTTTTCTAAGTCTAAACAAATCAAGATTATAAATTAACTATAAAATATTTTAATTATAAAAAGAAAATCATATGAGTGGATGTGATTCTACTTACTTTGATGGGTTAGTAGATAATCTTATCTTGATTTGGTTAAGTATTATCTTCTCATATTTTATCTTTCTCCTCCTTTCTTCTTGTTTTTGAAGTGAGAGAGTGAGAGAAAAAATAAAGAAAGCATATGAAACATAAGAGAAGAAAGAGTAGATTGAGTGAAAATGGGAGTAAAGCATACTAAGCCCCTGCTCTCCCATATTTCTAGTCAAAGAACAAACATGGTAAAAAGTTAAGGCAAGATTTTGATTTTGATTTAATTATAAACAAAGTATTCATGATTAGAAAATGATAAAATATGTATTCCATCTAAAAATTTAGTCAAAAGTATAGTCATAGTCAAAGTGGGCCCACAATCTAAATAATATTATTTTAATAAGTCATAATCTGATTATTCCAAAAAATACAGAAAAATTACCATATATCTAGAAATATGAGATGAACGTGTCTATTAAATTTTTAGACTTATATGATAACTAGAATACAAGATATATTAAATTTACTCAATATTGGATTGATATCGGTATTCGACTTGCCGAGCCAATATGGCCAACACTAAATAAAATGATATAATAAGTGTAAAAATTTTGGATCATTACAATCTATTGCAATTGGTTTTTATAAAATTATAAAATATATTTTATTACAACGATATTAAGACAGTTGAAGGTTAACAATTGCTAAAATATAATCTACTATAACAATTATTACAAGTATTGCTAAACATGTGATTTTACTATGGTTTTAAAATTGTTGAGAATAACCATTACAAAATATCCCTATTTCATGAGATGAATTTCCTTTAAAAAATTGATGATTTTGATAATTAAAATTCTTGGAGAAATCAGAAATTAAATTAACTGACGTCATACCTCACTTCGCTATTGGCTTACCTTCTTCAACTATATTCTTCGTAAACTTGGTATTTTAATTGCTTTTTATTAATTCTAACACCTTTCTACATGAACCTTGATTATTTATGCTAACAATTGTGAATTTTTAGTTATGTATAACTAATTTGTTTAGATGTCAAGGATGTAAATGAACCTTGATTATCTATACTAACAATTATAAATTTTTAATCTCTTTTCTTTGTTTAATTTCACCGATTAATTAGTATGTTAAATTAAAGAATTTAATTTGTAATTTTAAGTTTCATAGCTTATATTTAGTAATCAATTAGAATTTGATAACCCTTACTTACTAACTAGATTTGGAATTGATAATTTGTTTTAACCAACTACTAATCTATAGATCTATTTTATTTCAATTGATTTATATTCTTTAATGATTTATATTTGGGCTCATTTCCTTGATAATATGTTTAGGAATTCGTGTTAGCGGATTTGAAATAAATAATCACTTTTTAAATATACTCATGATAGAAAGAGAGAGAATTGTGAATCATTATTATTTATCATACCTAATGGTTTCTATATCTCTAGATTTTACTTTTCTTATACATAATTAAACTTGTTCAAACCATCTCTTTATTGATTTGTTAGATATGATAAAAGTAAAAAATGTGCAAAATACATGAAATTCCTATAAGTACGACTTGTAAAGTGTTGCAAGAGCCTGTGCACTTATAGTAGAATTTATTTAACATTAGTGAAAAATAGAATAGTGAATAGCTAATATTGATTACATACCAATATCTATATTATTTCTCCTACGTTGCTTGTGACAATAATCAACCCATATATCCCAATCTCATAACATAATATCTAACATTATGATGTACATTGGAACATATATAAATATTATAAAATCAAAATGACAATCATTACCTAACATAAATATGGACTCAAAGAAATACAAAGTTCATAGTGTGTGGAACGTATAATATTATATAAGTAATATTAATTACATGTTAGTCTCTATAGTAATTTCTTTACTTTGCTTGCAAGAATAATCTACCAATACATTCCAAACTATCTGATCCTATTTATGTTTCCATTCATCACATATTTTTGTTGGTAATTCTCTGCGTGTCAATGTATCCAATAAATCAATAACATCATTACCATTCTTATTTATAATGTCATCATCTTTATGTTGGGAGTCAGGTGTAATTATAAAAGTACTATCATTAGAATAGTTATAGTATATAGTTATGTAGCATAGTGTAGGCTAATACAATATCAACTTGGGTTGAAAAATCACAGTAGTATTTGCTTCGAGTATTTTGAATCTATCTTCAAAACACCATGTATATTCAATCTTTATCTTCAAGTTTGAATAGTGTAGAATGATTAACTACTCTCAATTTTGAGGAATACGACTAAAGTTTAATCAAATAATATCTCAAACCACAATAAGGAGTAATAAAACAATGCATGATTGTGTAACCAATATAAATTCAAACTTCTTTTGATTTTAAAAAAGTGATCTAATATAGATTCAATTTTTGTCCTCAAGTTTGAATAGCATAGATTGAATTTCTTTTGACTTTGAGGGATACGATCACAATACTCATTCAAATGATATCTCACGTCACAATAAGGAGTGATGAATTAAGGTATGGTAGTATAACCAATATTACACAAGTAATATTTGCTTATGAATAATTAATATATAATTAAACCAAGTTTTAGAATTTTAATATTTTTAAATTTAAAGTAAATTAAATTTATCCTCATATACAAAAAATCCATCAGAATATGATTGTGATAAGGCATCCTTCAATACAGCAAGTCATTCGTTAAGCCCTCTCAGCAAAGATAATATAGCTAAATCTCTCAAGTGTTGTTGCAATTAGGATATTTTGTATTACTTCATTATGATATCTAAACCATGCAACAAGTTTAGGAGGTACCCTTACTTCTATATGGGCATCATCAATGAGACCAATGCATTCGTATATATCATTATATCATTCACACTTTATCAAGTTTTTGATTGACAAAGTCCTAATATAGTATTATTTGGTATTATATAATTCTTATCTCAAAAATGGATATCAATTTGAATTTGATTCCACTTCACCCCAAGTCTGATTTGGTGCTTTCCTTATAAATTTGTTACGAGATTAACATATGATATCTAAATCTTTGTTCAAATATCTTCTAGTAATTTCTTGCAACTTTTAGAAGTTATGATCCTTTGCTTTATTTGTAACCCATAATGTATAGAAATATTAGTAATTGTTCTTCAACTGGAACATGTTTTGTATTTTTTTAATAATCCTTCATGTCTAACTAAGGTTACAAGATTAAAGAATGTGTTTGGATGTATTCTAACATAGTCCTCACATGTTGTAGATTCACGAATAATTATATTCTGAATGTGTTAATATCTTCCAAAATCACGTGTAATTGACGGTTTGTAGAGAATTGTAAACTTTATAAGTTATATTGGATACATGAACTCATTGACCATCTTCAAAATAATTGCTACAATATCCAGTTACGTAGCAAAGAAGTACTCATCCTCATCAATTCCTTCTTATCAAAAACCATTTATAAATCTACAACTGTATCGATGCTAAGATATTCTTTGTCATTCACTCAAAATTCAATGAAATAATATGCAAAGTGTTAATATAAATAGAAAATACAAGATAATTAGATACATAAAAAGTCTGAATATAAACTCAAAATAGTATATAGCAAGCATTAATACACACATTTGCCTAGTTGGTCCCTTTTTAGCTTTATTGGTAAACTAAACATAGTTGGTCTATTACTCAATAGTTTTGATCTATAGAGTCCCTACGATTGGTCGCCAATCTTGTGATTGGTCAAACAATCCAAAGTTTTGATTTCAAAAATTCTCTGATTGGTCGCCTAACCTTGTGATTGGTCGACAAGCCTAAGTTTTATACTGTAATTTTTGCCTTATTGATTGTTTAATCACATAGCTTAATTGACCAATTAGAGGGATTTTCTTTGGTCGGTCGACCAACTCATTGCCTTAATGAACTAACACTGTTCAAAATCAGTATGATTAATAATAAATCTATAGTGATTGATCTATTATATGCAACAAACAAATTAATAGAAAAATATACATATATAAAAATTAATGCAATATATTTATCATATATAAAATTCATAAATAGTTTTTACAAATAGAAGATTTTTACTAAACAGTTTGCTCTAAAAATTCGCTTTTCTTGCTCTTTGAAATCTTATAAAAATTGAATGAATTCACAAGATTTTCATCAATGAGATCAATCTCAATATTTGAAGATAAATTAATTAAATAAAAATTATCTGATAGAGAAAAAAAATTCAAAGTAGAGCACTGTTAGGGTTAGTTGAAGCTATGCTGCCAAAAGAACGAGATAGGGAGAGGAAGAGAGATAAGATGGAGGATGACTCTATCCTCCCAACGCACATAGAAATATTATTAGAAAATGAGTCAAGTTGCTTTCAATTTCTCTATAAAATCAATCAATAAAAATTATTGTATTCAGGAATTCCGTCACACTTTTTATCCTATCCCTAAAGAAAAAATGAATGAGATGACGAGATATAATTTTCTTTATATATAAGATGGTATGATAGTAATCATTTTTGGTGATTCTAATTGTGATTCACTCCTCTTTTTTATTTCTAGTCGAATTATCCATTCCAACTAACATTAATTAAAAATCTTTTAGGAGATTGGTCCTTTAAAAACTTCATATTCTAATATTAAACCCTAACAATTTGTTATATGAATATTAGTCTTCGACAATATTAAAATAATTTATTATGAGTCCCTCAAGCTAAAAATCATTTACAATATGAAAAACAATATTAAGATAATTTATTATGATCATTAATCATCCAATGTATAATGACAGTTAAGTTTAACAATACATTCTTCGTCTTCAATATAAATTGTAATTCAAGGGAAGTTAATCATAATATTATTGAGAATTAATCTCCAAATAATAACTTGTTAGGAATTAATATATGACTATGAGATTTATCAGGAGCCAATATTCTGAAAATCTTTAATTAAAATATTATATCTTACTATACTTTAAGATTATTATATCTTCCATCCCAATAACAATTATATTAAAATATTCTAGTATGAAATTCGATTCATCTCTTTAGAATACACATAATATGTGGGATCTACATGATGATGCTATTGGAAGAAGAATCGCCAAATTTGATGATTATTTAAGGATTGTATCAAATTTTAATTTAATGAGAGAGGCAATTTTTCTTGTTTTTCCTGTCAACTTTGCAATAGGGATGGCTCCGGAGCTAAATATAAGTGATTGTAACTCTCGACGGTAATACCTTCAGGTTTATCTAAGAAAAAAATTAATTTGATATACGGAGCCTTAATAACTATGTAAGACACAATATTTTGGAATGGAATGCTTGTAACACTAAAACTGGTATGCAATCTCAATTCTCTTTACACAAACGTATTAGTTCTCTTCTGTGCCGCTGGTCAGTCCCAATTGGCCCATCCAACATGTCCGTTATCTCAAACTAGACCAAGTGTGTGGAATTTCTAGAGAAGCGCAACTTTTTTCCTAGTAAGCCTACTTAAAAACTTCTTTAATATTACAATTTGGCCAATAATTTTTTGACTTAAATGCCCCCATCATCAACCTCTCTTCTCTTTTTCTTTCTTAGCTTCGTCGCTCCAAGGTAACCCAAAAAAAGGATAAAAAATTGAAACCTAAAACCCACAATCATTCCTTCTAATATTTTCCTTTACTAAATTATCTTACAGATTAAATTTGAAAATTGATTTTATTAGCCATTTGCTTGTTCAAAAATCCTAGAAACAGTAAGAATTGATAAAAATTATGAACAAAAAAAAAAATCCACTCTCTGGACTTACGGTCTAGAAAGTTTCTTCACTATCCGAACTATCACCCCGAATAGTTATTTGCTTGTCCGAGCTATAAGGCTGGATAGCAGAAATTTTGTTTCGACTAACTGTTCGCAGCAGAATTTCTTCGCTTTCCTTCCATTGAAATAACTTGATTTACAACGAAAGTGAACAAAAAAAAGAAAAAACAAACGAGAGGATTTTATATCTCAATCGCTCTCTTTTACAATGAATTGTGGGATCTGTGTGGCGATGGGATCTGTCATGCAGCTCCTTTGGATGATCTGACGTCGATGGTCTTCTCTTGAAGATGACAGCCGACTATAGATGATCTTCTCTGGTCTTGATCGTTCAAGGCTCTATGCGTAACTCGAACTTCTCCAAAACTCCAGAAAAAAATCTCAGATACCGAAAAAGAGACCCGTAGAGCTTCCCCAAGAGGGTATTTATAGCCTTAAAATGATATGAGAGTTTCTATCTAAATAGAATTTGTACTCATCAAGGATTCCTATCAAATATCTTAGTTTTGATTTAAATCTCTTGATTTAGAGTTCTGATCGGATTTAATTTAGGTATTTGGATAAGCCCAAATCATAATCTCAATCAATTTGAGATTCTGGTTATCTGCTCACGCGGAGCTAATCGCATCAAAACGCGGAGCTAGGAGACCAGAACGCGGAGCTATTGATTAGCTCCGCGTTTTTCTCAAACGCGATGCTAAAAATAGCCAAACGCAGAGCTACTGAGTTAGCTCCGCGTTCTATTGTGAAAAACTCTATTTACTTAGAAATTTTTACTGCCAACATAACCCCCTCCAAAATTTTCAAAATGGCTTAGAACTTAGTAAATTTTGAAATACTTTGGATCTTCAATTTTGTGATCAAGTTAAGATCAAGAAATTCTGCAGAGGTGCTTAATCGCACATGCTTGAAACTTTGATGGAGGCAGTTCAAGGCTCTCATGCGTAACTTGAACTGCACATCCCAAGATGATCGGGTTAGGATCACCAGATTTCGGCAGAGGCGCCTAATTGCACATGCCTAGTCCAAGTGCTCTCACGCGTAACTTGAACTGCGATGGGAATAATCCAAATCATACTGTCGAGGTAAAAGCTTAACATGACAGAGTTTATAGGATTTTTAGTAAACCCCCAGCTATCAACGGATTTGATTAGCCTTTGCCAACTACCGTTTGAGTTGGGCTAGCCATACTATTCCCCTCAGTATGGTGAGTTGTCGAGAAATTGATTTCCTCTCCCATTTGCTTTTAACAGCATTGGGTAGTTAATTTCATACTTTTACCCCCAGTATGATAGGGTTGGTGAGGAATTTGATCTCCTCTTCCTGCCGCTTTAACAGCATTGGGCAAAAAAATTTTATTTATAGCACCCAATTAGCCATTCCAATGGCTATTGAGAATAGCATAGGCATGATGATATTTATCATCGTCAATATTTTCGGCACCCCCAGCCAAATCCGGCTGTTAACCAATGAGGACGATTCGATCGCAGCTGTAGTTCAGATCATACCCAAGGGGCTAGCTTGCAAGTGCGGCTGCCCGTGCTTGGTATCGATATTGGATTTCTTACTGGTACAGGGATCGCTCTGGCAGGGAACTCATTGGTTCCTACTACTAAAGTTGTCATATTTGCAGAAACTTTCTTCTGTTCCTCTTTAAGTGTGAGAATCCCGGCTTCTATCAATGCCTGAATTTGGTTCTTAAGAGGATAGCAATCCTTAGTTGGGTGCCCGACATTCCGATGGTACAGGCAATAGTTAGGTCGTTGGTTTTACCAACGTCTTCCGGTTTTTGATTCTCCGGAAGCTTCAACATGCCCTTTCTGAGGAGGAGATTGAATAGAGTACCAGTCTGCTCAGTCTTGAATGTATAAGTTCTATCTTATCGGGGCCTATTTTGACCTGCACCTCTCGGATTTGAGGTCTTGGTTTCGGATCTGCAACTGACGCCATCACAGCTTTTCCTTTATTTTTAGGATTCTATGGATATGGTATGTTATTCATAGAGTTTCTCGTGCTACGAGATTCCTCAATCCGGCGAATTATATCTTCCGCTTACTCTCCCTGTTTTAACAGGTCTTTCCAATTCTTAGACTCTACAACTCCCATTCTAATCAGCACGCCAGTCCTGAAATTATGCATGCAGGTTTCTACCAGGGTTTCCTGGGTCATACCGTGTCGACAATACATGGATTTTTCCCTGAAGCGTTCAATGAAACTTTTGACCGTTTCTTCTTCTTCTTGTTTCGTCGCAAGGAGGGAATGAACCAAAATTTCGGTATCATTCTCAAAGAAACGTGCGAGAAATTGCTTTTCAACATCAAACCAGGTATTAATAGTACCTGGAGGCAACTGCATAAACATGTAAAGGCAGGCCCTCGCAGGGTGCTCGCAAATACTTTGGTCATTATGGGATCGTTTCCCATTAGATGACCTGCCTGCGATAAGAAGTAATAGATGTGCTGACTGGGAGATCCTTTCCCGTCATATGACTCCAATTTGAGAGGTTTATACTTTTCGGGATACGGTGCCAAATCCCATTCAGGTGGGTATGGTCTTGAAACCCCCGATTCTTTCAATTCTTTCTTGTACATTAGGGCATCCAGTTGGCTTTGCAATTTCTCTATCTTTTCTTCATGAGGATCATGGAAAGAGTATTTGTCATCATCCTCATATGTTGAATAAGCCTTTTCTTCTTTAGTTTCTTCATTTGTCTTAGGTGACGGTTCCGAAGAAGTTTTGGTCTTATCGTCGGCTATCTTCTGGGTATTTTCGACCACTTTTAGAAGCATTAGTTTGAGATCATCAATGGCCTTTTGCTGACCTCGAATCATCTGTTCTTGAGCCTCAAATCTTTGGTCAACGTCGTCAGATTTGTCCATCATATGTGATGCTGACTTCTGCAATTTAGATGATGCCGAAGAACGAGGAGAGGTCATGGCCGAATTATCACTATCGTCGTCGTAAGAACCTTTCACGAGTTTCTTATAGTTTCGGGCTGGGATAGCACATGACTTAAGCCGGGTAAAGTGATGAGGTTCTTCATCACTTGATTCTGAGTCATCATTTCTTTCTATGATTTTCTTACCCTTGCCGACCATGTTGGAAATTAAAATTCTCCATTCTGCTCGGGGAGTAGCCTTTGTTTTCTTAGCAGGGTTTTTGTCCGACTTGGTTAACCGGTCGAACACCGATACCCTGTTATTATTGTCGCAACAATTATCTATTACAGCGGATACCACCGTCATGAGTTGTTAGCAATGACAGACAGGTTCGGTTTGAACTTTTTCTATACCTCTCTTTTTAGTTAAGTACTCCCTGAGATCAGTGACTTTAATCATGGAGCTGTGGGACCCATTCAACTGTTTAGAGGGTCCAGTAGCCTATTGATTCTTGGAATCACTGGAGTTCAGTTCTGGTCCATTGATGCTACGATCAGCCCTGATTTTGTATTCGGGTTGATCTACGCGGAGCTGAGAAATAGTTTCGCGTTTTGGAGCATGGGGCTGAGAAATAACTCCGCGTTTTGCGTCGTGGGCCTGAAGAATAGCTCCGTATTTTGCTACGCTAGCCTCGCGTTTTACGCTGGCTTGGCGTTTCTTCAGAAGTTTATCTTCTGGAATCTTAGCCCCGCGTGGAAGAAAATTCCTGCACGCTAGCTTACTCTTGTGATTAACACAAGTCACAACTTCGCGTCTAGCGCAATTTTTACGATTAACGATAATTTGCCAATCGTCTTTGCGATTTACGCAGAGCTGAGGAATCTTGCGTTTATCGCAAGTACTACTGGCTTCGCTTTTATCGCTAAGCTCAGTATTAGCCTCGCGTGGAGAATCACACGCTGGCTGTAAGGAATTTTTATCCTCGTATTTATCGCGAGTGTCAAAAATCTTGCGTTTCTCGCAAGTCGTACTGGCTTCGCGTTTATCGCTAAGTCCAGTAATAGCCTCGCGTGGAGAATCACACGCTGGTTTTAAGGAATTTTTATCCTCGCATTATCGCGAGTGTCAAAAGTCTTGCGTTTCTCGCAAATTGTACTGGCTTCACGTTTATCGCTAGGCCCAGTAATAGCCTCGCGTGGAGAATCACACGCTAGCTTTAAGGAGATTTTATACTCGCGTTTATCACGAGTGTCAAAAGTCTTGCATTTTTTGCAAATTGTATTGGCTTCGCGTTTATCGCTAGGCCCAGTAATAGCCTCGCGTGGAGAATTACACGCTGGCTTTAAGGAGATTTTATACTCGTGTTTATCGCGAGTGTTAGAGATATTGCGATTAACGCAAATCTTACTGGCTTCGCATTTCTCGTTAAGCTCAGTAATAGCCTCGCGTGGAGAATCACACGCTGGCTTTTGCTTGCGATCAACGCAAGTTGTAACTTCGCGTTTAACACGATAATGACTGATCTCGCGATTAGCGCGAGTCAGTTTGCGAGGGACCATAGCCTCGCGTTCTATGAAATTAGCCTCGCGTTCAATGCGGGCTTTGAGGGCTTTTCGCCTTGCTCTCCGATTTCTATTTCGGAGTTGGGTTCTGGTCAATCCAGTTCCCAGGCCTTCTTCGGCAATAGAGAGGCCATCCTCTGCTAGGATTTCCTGTCCAAACACCGGCTCTATGGCTGCGGTCTCAAAGGATCCCCGTTCATTGGTGAATACCTTTTTACCCGTTCCTCGGGTATTGGAGCGCACGCGACGATAGTGTCGTGTCTCGTTCAAGTTACCTAATTCAGAGGAGAGGTACTCCTCGTACTTCTGCTGGTCAATTTCAACGACGAGCATATCTACGTCGGATCCGATCCTCTCGACGTCAGATTGCGCCACAATATCTTCTCTGGTGAAAGAGACGTCTCCCACTGTGGTCGCCAGTTTGTTCGCAGCAGAATTTCTTCGCTTTCCTTCCATTGAAATAACTTGATTTACAACGAAAGTGAACAAGAAAAGAAAGAACAAACGAAAGGATTTTATATCTCAATCACTCTCTTTTACAATGAATTGTGGGATCTGTATGGCGATGGGATCTGTCAAGCAGCTCCTTTGGACGATCTGACGTCGATGGTCTTCTCTTGAAGATGACGGCCGATTATAGATGATCTTCTCTGGTCTTAATTCGTTCAAGGCTCTATGCGTAACTCGAACTTCTCCAAAACTCCAGAAGAAGATCTCAGATGCCGAAAAAGAGACCCCTAGGGCTTCCCAAAGAGGGTATTTATAGCCTTAGGATGATATGAGAGTTTCTATCTAAATAGAATTTGTACTCATTAAGGATTTCAATCAAATATCTTGGTTTTGATTTAAATCTCTTGATTTAGAGTTCTGATCGGATTTAATTTAGATATTTGGATAAGCCCAAATCATAATCTCAATCAATTTGAGATTCTGATTACCTGCTCACGCGGAGCTAATCGCATCAAAACGGGAAGCTAGGAGACAGAATGCGGAGCTATTGATTAGCTCCGCATTTTTCTCAAACGCGAGGCTAAAAATAGCCAAACGCGGAGCTACTGAGTTAGCTCCGCGTTCTGTTGTGGAAAACTCTATTTACTTAGAAATTTTCACTGCCAACACTGACAGTTAACACAGATTACACTATGTCCGGATTGCAAGGTCAGACAGTGTATTTTTGGTCCGGACTTTCAGTCCGGACAGTGAAAAAATATGTCACCCATGTATGAATTTAACAATGCAAGTGATTATGACAATACTCATGTATTATTAACCAAAAACACCATTCATGAATGCATTGCAAGTTTGAGTATAAAAATATATAACAAAGAATAGCATGAGCGACAATAATGTAAAAATAAAATTCATTTGATAACTGAATAATATAAAATTTAAATATACAAAGTGGAGTTGTCAAAAGTTAATTTAATTATATTAAATACTGGAATCAGACCCTAACCCCTAATACACATAATCTACTGCCTACGGGTTGTTTCTCGGATTGTTCCTCGGGTTGCGTACAGCCTGTTAGCACCGATTTAATCTTGGCAAGTACAGAGAATAGCACCCCCATACCACTTCTTGAAAACACTTTCTGCTTGCTCTAGAAGTCTATCCCTAAAAGAAACAAAAGCAGAATAGTGAAAAGGTAATACACAAAATAACATCAATAGTTCTAATTAACAAATTCACATCTAATTAACCCTCACCTCAATAATATAAGAATCATAGGCAAAAATTCAGTTACAATTGTACAAATAGCAATAAACTACCAATGACAAGAATTTCCCAATGCCAATAGGCCTAAATTGAACCATCTCTCTCACCTCCTTTCTTTCAGTAAAGCCATCAATTGTTGCAGGCCTGAGATCACACAACAATACGAATTAACAAACATATCTCAAACAAATCATTGTACAAATAGCAAACACTTTCAACGCAAATTTCAAACTTAATTTGGCAATTAATTTGGGTTATTCCCTATCTTATAAAAAATTTCACCAATTTTTTTTTAACAATAAATCTGCTAATTGGGCACCCAAAACCAACAAGATCCAATCTTTTACAAATTTTCTCAAACAGAATCGAGCAAGGGCAAAACCTATTAATCAACTGATAACTAAATTATAGATTTAAAAAAATCAGCAATTGTTCAAATCAAATATACGGATCTAAAAAAGAAGCCGCAAACAAAGATGGAGAGATCTGCTTAATCCGCAAGAGCTACTGGTAGGGGTGAGCAGATTTCCAATTAAACCAAAAAAAAAAAAACCAAGGAACCAACCCGACCCGACGATCGGATCGGTTATTTCGGTTATTGGATCGGGTCGGTTTTGAAACCGAAGTTTTAATCGGTTTTCGGGTCGGCTTTCGGAGGTGAAATCGCCAACCGAAACCGATCGAAAAAACCGAACTTTCACCCCACCCGACCCGTTAACCCATTAACCCAATTCTTAGGTGTTTCTCCTTTCTCACGCATGATTCTAGAGCTCGTAACTTGTTCGTTTCCCAAATTCACTCTTCCTCAATCGCTCGCCTCTATTCTCTGAGCTCTCTGAGCTCTCCGCCCTTCGCCCCCTGGCCCTCCTCCTCTGTCTCTGTCTCAGCCTTCGCTAGGCGCTAACCCGCTCCAGCCTCCACTCCAAAATCCTAGCCGAAAATCCTCAACGGTGATCACACCTCTGAGTCCTCTCCTCCAAAAATACTATCTGCTGAAGTCCTCGACAGTGATCTCCCCTCTGACTCCGCCTCTGTCCTCCACCTACTCCTCTGCCTCTGTCTCAGCCTCTGCTAGGCGCTAACCCCCTCCGGCCTCCACTCAAAAACCCTACCCGATGTTTCTGAGCATCACTATTCAGTGATCAGGTATAATCATTTCTCAAAGAACAATTCGGCTTAGCAGCACTCGTGCTCACCATAATTTCTGTTGCTTTTGCTTCTAGTTTTTTTATATTACTGCATTACAAAATTAAATTTCCATTGGAGCTAATGGAAGCTCCTAGATTGTACTTAAATTAGTATCAGAAACTGAGGAAAAAAAATTCAGTTAAACATGTAGTTTGAGTGATAATGGAAAGTAATTTAGTTAGATGTTGTGATGATATGATGTTAGACTTTTTGGGGTAAAGTTAGAGTGTGTGCATCTTGTTGGTGAGTTTGTTGCAGAGAAAGGAGGGGATTTTGAAGGGGAAAGGAAAATGAAAGGAGAGGAGTTAAATTAGGAGGGATTTTTATTTCATGTTAAAATAGGACAATTGGCTGGAATAAATTTTTTTAGTTAAGTTGTTTATTTAGTAGGTGATGTGGTCATTAAAATTAGACGATTTAGTTTTTCAATTGCACCAAAACTTGGTGCTGACCCGTATATTCTCATTCCAATCTGTGATATCTGCACATTGAGATCATACACCTAGAGGTAAATTAGTTTGCAAATACAGCAGGAAACAAAATGCAACTAAACTTCCTATGAAACTAAGAAAGTAGCTTTTATATGACAGTGCTATTCCATTTTTTTTTTTTTTTTTTTTGCCTTTCTAGTAGTAGTTTAAATATAAGGGTTTTGTAAATGTTGGTACAACAATGTAGCATAAGGTTTTTTTACTATGTTAGTGTTTTTCTTTCTTTTTTTTAATTTTTTTAATTTTATTTTATGTTGAACTATGATACACTCCTTTATTATTTTTTTAGATAATAAACTTCCTTTATCATTTTTTTAGATGGTTGAAAGTCATGTTGGTGAGACAAACCCAAATGAAAGAATTATTATCAATGAAAATGCTACAAATCTAACCACTGATGCTCCACCAATACAAACAAATACTAGCGGGCCTGCTAGAACTGGGGCTTCTGAAACCAAAAAAAAAAAAGAAGCAATATCTTCAAGGTCTGATGCATGGGACTATTTTATAAAGTGATATCAAGAAACTGATGACATGCAAGAAGAAGGAGATGAGATGAGAATGAATGTCGATGCAGGGATTGTAGAAAAGTCTATAGTTGCAATACCAAGAAAAATAGCATGTCATCTCTTAGGAATCATGCTAATAATTATAAAGAAAATTTTCATAATAAGGACACACGCCAAGCACAATTAAGTCTCCAACCAATTAGAGAAGATGGTAGGGTAGGAACCCTAACTACTTAAAAATATGATGAGAAGACTTTCAGAGTGGCATTATCTAAGATGATAATTTTAGATGAATTGCTCTTTAAGTTTGTGAAAAGTATTGGTTTTAGGATTTTTATGGCCATTGTGTGTCCCAAATTCACGATTCCATCTAGGTGGACGATAGGAAGAGATATCTATTAACTCTACCTAGATGAGAAGATTGCATTAAAAAATATCTTTGAGAGATATCCCATTATTTTTGCCTCACCACTGACACATGGACATTAATTCAAAAAATTAATTACAGCATCTTACTGTTCATTGGATTGTAAATGATTGGAACCTCTACAAGAGGATTCTAAATTTTTGTCCTATTACAAGCCACAGGGGTGAAGTTCTTAGAACTATGTCAGAAGAGTGTCTACATGATTGGGGAATTGAGAGAGTGTCGACAATTACTGTTGATAATGCTAGTTCTAATGATAAGATGATACAATATTTGAAGAGAAAAATTATTAATTGGAATGATAAGTATGGTACATTCTTGGGGGAGTGAAATTCTTCACATATGTTGTGTTGCACACATTATGAATCTTGTTGTGCAGGATGGTCTACATGCAAATATTGAACCCATTTCAAGGGTTCGAATTGCTATAAAATATGTGCAGCAATCACCTTCACAGTGGGCAAAATAGAAGAGCTGTGTTAAGAAAGAAAAAATAGCAGTTGAGACAGAAATGTGTTTGGACGTACAGACGCGTTGGAACTCAACATACTTGATGTTACAGGCGGCTAAGAAATGTCAGTCCGCTTTCTATCAGTTTGAGTTAGATAATTCTTTATTTAGACAAGAAGTTGGGGGTGATGATGGAAAGGGCATGGCAGATGAAAATGATTGGGATTGTATTAGGTGATTATGTCGGTTCTTACAAATTTTTTATGACTTGACTCTGAGGGTATCAGGTACTTTAAATGTAACATCTAATATTTTTCTTCATCAGATCATGAATGTTGAAGGTGAGCTACATGAGGCTATGATAGGTGATGATATCCTTACTTATGAGATGACTCATAGAATGAAAGAGAAGTATGATAAGTATTGAAAAAATTGTAAAAAAGTGAACTTGTTGATGTTTATACCGTTGATTCTCGACCCTCGATTCAAGCTAGATTTTGTCCAATACGTGATAGGAGAGATGTTCAAATCTCAAGGTGAGAGAGACCGTGCAATGTCATCAAAATTGGAGAGAACTTTTAAAGGTTTGTTCAATAAGTATAAAGCTATACATAATAAGGAGAATGACATTAGAGATGATATATAAGTGAGACCATTACAATCTTCAACGGATCAGGAGAGTGGTGCAGTAAAGAACTATCTCATGTTGGATAAATTCTATGCGCAGAGTTCATCTTCGTTGTATGTCACACCAACTCAAAGTGAATTGGATAAGTATTTGAAAGAGGCCAAGGAGGTGCCAATTATCGACTGGAACATGTCATCTTTTCCTATTATAGACTTCTGAAAGGTTAATAATGGAAGATTTTCAATATTATTAAGAATGGCTCGAGACGTGTTGGCGATTCCAATATTCACAGTTGCTTCAGAATCGGCGTTCAATACAGGTGGGAGAGTTCTTGATGCATTTCAAACTTTACTCTCTATCAGATCCATCCAGAGTCTCATTTATACTCAGGATTGGTTTCGAGTATAATTGAGAGTTCCAATGGTCAGTATTAAACAAGATTTGTGTGACGTTGAGAAGTTTGATAAGGTAATGGTCTAATAGCTCATTAGTCTATTCTTATATTTATTACATTTATTGACTTTATAAGTTCTAATTAGTTTTATTTCCTTCTAGATTTGGATGTATTGTCTACGGATTCGGCTATTGTTCGTCGCAAAAGTTCCTTCGCGTCCTTCCATTGAATACAACTTGGATTGCAATGAAAGTGAACAAGATAAAAAAAAAGAACAAACGAGAGGATTTTATAGTTCAATCTCTCTCTTTTACAATATTTCGTGGGATTAGTGGCGATGGGATCTGCCAAGCAGTTCCTTTGGACGATCGGTACGTTGAAATCTTCTCTCTTGAAGATATCGGCCGACTGTAGACGATCTTCTCTGGTTTTGATTTGTTCAAGGCTCTCTCGCTTAACTTGAACTTCTCAAGAACTCCAGAAGGAAGATGGTGATTTTCTCTGATCTTCACGAACTCAAGGCTCTGTGCGTAACTCGAATTCTCCAAGATTTCAGAAAAATATCTCAATTGCAGAAAAAAAGATCCCTAGGGTTTCACCAGGAAGGTATTTATAGCCCCAGGTTAATGCAAGAGTTTCTATCTAAATAGAATTCATCGTTATCAGGAATTCCAATCAAATATCTTAGTTTTGATGGAATTCTGATTAGACTTGATTTGGGTATTTGGATAGGTCCAGAATCATAATCTCAATCAATTTGAGATTCTGGTTATCTGCTTACGCGGAGCTTTAATCGCATCAAAACGCGGCGCTAAATAACCAAAACGAGAAGCTAACGCGGAGCTATTGATCATCTCCGCGTTTTACTCAGACGCGAGGCTAATACAAGCCAGACTACGGAATCAACGTGGAGTTATTAAACATCTCTTCAAACGCAGGGTTAATATTACCAAACGCGGGGCTACTGAATTGGCTCCGCGTTCTGTTGTGGAAAATCCTTTTAACTTAGAAATTTTCACTGCTAACAGAACCCTCTCCAAAGTTTTCAAAATGGCTTAGACTTCAGCAGATTTTGAAATACTTTGGATATCTAAACTGAAATGCGGAGTTAGAATACCAAGTCTATCTCGCGTTATGCTCACTTACGCGGAGCTAAACAGCTTCACTTCGTCTTCAGTGAAATGAGTAATTATGTCATTAATTACCCTGAATTTCTACGCCGAATACCAAGCGACGGAAATTCTGTTTAAATAGAGCTCTCGGCTCATCTTCTTCTTCATCTCATCCGAAGAATCTTAGGGCTTCAGAGCAGGCGACTCAGGCTTCTTATTTTGAAAGAATGATCTCCAGCCGAACTTCTTTTTCCTTTCCATAGATCTTCATCACTAGGATGCCATCTAGGAAGAGTGCGACATCGCACAAGTTGGCCGGCGTTAATGGCAACAGCCGTGAAGGTAGACGTGACGGCGAACCAGTCTATGCAGCGTCTTTCGAAGGTAAAAACCTTAACTCTTGGGCTTCTAAGAATCATTCTTGAGATGTTTCGGCTTGGTTTAATCCAGCCAACTGTTTATTTTACCGGTGAGATCGTCGTTCTCCGCAAAGTTATCGCGTCATCCCCTGCATTTGAAACGCGAGGCTATTTCTGATTAGCAGTCGCGATGAATTGCGAGGCTATCTTTGATTAGCAGTCGCTATGAATTGCAAGGCTATCTTCGATTAGCAGTCGCTATGAATTGCGAGGCTATTTTTGATTAGCAGTCGCTATGAATTGCGAGGCTATCTTTGATTAGCAGTCGCGATGAATCTGCGAGGCTATCTTTGATTAGCAATCGCGATGAATTGCGAGGCTATCTTTGATTAGCAGTCGCTATGAATTGCGAGGCTATCTTTGATTAGCAGTCGCGATGAATCTGCGAGGCTATCTTTGATTAGCAATCGCGATGAATTTGAAAGAGAAGGAAAGAGCAGAAAGAAATCTTGTCCCCCTTTACGCGAAGTTATCGCATCATCCTTTGCGTTTAAAGCGCGAGGCTATTTCTTCAACTGTGCGCGGAGTTAGCTTAGCTCCGCATTTTCACTCTTTTGGAAACTCTGTTCCTTTTGCAGTAAGTCCAATCCTTTCTGAAGAGGAATGTATGCGGGTCTATCGATCTTCATCAGCAAAAGTAACTCTAAGGAAGTCAGAAGCATATGCTTTACAACATAGTTGCAGGTTTCAAGCTCTGGCTCCTGGAGATGGACTATTGAAGGAGCTTCAAGCTTAAGTGAGGGCCTGCAGCACTTGCAGTTCAGAATTGCAGCACTTGCAGTTCAGAATTGCAGCACTTGCAGTTCAGCTTGTGCTTCGATGCAGCACTTCTCTTTCCTCTCGTGCTTCATTTCAGATGACAGGTCCAAAATGACATTTGCAGAGGAGATCTTTTGCATGTGAATCAGGGAACTGAGCTTCAACACCCCGTAGAGAGAAATCTCACCGTTAAGTTATTGATGAGTCGATGTATTGATGAGTTGATGATCATGTAAAAGCTTTCGGGAGAGCTATAACTCCTTCTTTGTAATTTCTTCGTCTCATTAATAAAGACAAATTATTTTCCTCTCTATCTGTTGGCTTCAATGATTTTGCTTGCACAACAAACAGATGGTCAATAATTTTGGTAAAATAATCTAAGGCTCTTTTGTGTAACTTAGATCATTAATACCGATTTGATCGGATACTGATCCTCTTAACTTGACCAAAAATCCAAGTTCTTCATGAGAACGCGAGGTTAAAATACCAAGTTATCCTTGCATTTCGCGGAGTTAAATAACTTCGCGCTCTGAGTGGTTGCACGGAATTGCGCGAAGTTAAGTGACTTCGCATTTTCAATATCACCACGTGGGATTATCTGCTCCGCGTCCGAAATCCGCGCCGAACTCCAAGAGGCGGTTTCACTCTTTTAAATAAAATCTCTATTCCTTTTCTTCTCACTTTACTCGAGAATTTTCCAGAAACTTAGAGATTCAGGCGATCACAGTTCAGGCGACCCGAGCTTCTTCCGACTGAGTTTCCTCCCGATTTTCAGTCGATTTTCCTCAGCAATGGCACCCAAAACTCGTGCTACCTCTCGCGCGGCTCCATCATCGGCAACTGGCGCAAGCAGTGGTAGCGGTGACCATGGCAGCGACGCGCCAGCCCACATCTCGCCTATCGGAGATAACAATCTCTCCATCGAGACTTTTAAGAACATCTCTAGAGTGATTTGGCTTGATCTTAACTGACCAATCAACTCTTTTACTGGCGAGATCGCCGTACTTCTGCTGTAAGGCTTGGAGAAGAAGAAAAGTCTCTGACTTTCTTCTTACGCGAAGTTATCGCGTCATCCTCGTGTTTTGAAGCGCGGGGCTATTTTAAGTAGCAGTCGCACTGAAACGCGAGGCTATTTTAAGTAGCAGTCGCGTGGAAACGCGAGGCTATTTTGAGTAGCAGTCGCGCTGAAACACGATGCTATTTTAAGTAGCAGTTGCGCTGAAACGCGAGGCTATTTTAAGTAGCAGTCGCGCTGAAACGCGAGGCTATTTTAAGTAGCAGTCGCGCTGAAATGCGAGGCTATTTTAAGTAGCAGTCGCGCTGAAACGCGAGGCTATTTTGACTTCTGCGCGGTCTAATTTTTAGCTTCGCGCGGCACTATTCTTAGTTTTGCACGTTCTAATTTTTAGCTTCGCGCATCCATACTTAGAGAATTTTTTTGTCTTATAGAAACTTCTCTAACTCTGGTGCTTCTTTTTGCAGTAGGGTATTCAGTGGAAGCTCTTCCTCACAAGAATTACTTCGGCTTTGCTGGGGGTTCTGATCCCTCAGGCCAATTTCGCTTCACCACTATCTTGGCTTCATATAAGCCAGACGCGAAGGAGTGCAAGGAGAAGTTGATCAAGTATCATCCCACTACTGTGCGAGAAATCATAACTGATGCAGCGTTCGAAACTTTAAATAGAGAGGCGACGGAGAAACCCGCTTTCCTCTTTGGAGACCAGATGGATCAATCAGATGAGATCCTTTCTGAAGAGGAGTGCATTTGGTTATATAAGTCAGGTGAAATGCTGATATTTCTGCCTAGAATGGCTCGTAGCTATCCTCTGGTCTATCTTCAGAGGCTGGCGATGCCTCGGGAATTAAAGTGGGGACTGACTCAAGAGCAAGATGGCGTCCCAACAGGCAAATTTGGTGCAAAAGGGGTTTAGAACATTACTGGTTCCGCCAGATGGTTCCGCCAAGATGGTTCCGCCAGATGCATTACTGGTTTGCTTCCAGGCCGATTTGGTAAGGAGCTTCCAGTAGGAGAAGTCCCATCTCGTGCCCGAACTTTCTTAAGTGAGTTCCTGGCGAAGGATGGTCAGTACCCGGCTAGCGACTTCAGGAAGCCTGGCTGGGTTCATTCTTCTAACAATATATGGTGGGCCCGCCTCGTTCAGTACATGCTGGATTCCCACGAGCCCATTTTAAAGGATATTGGCTTGTATAAAGCTATCAGGAATGTCCAATTCGGGTTTCCCATGGCATCCTTTATCACTTTTACTGCCTCTTGGAGATGTATAGCCCTGAGACTTGTACTCTCTTTACACCAGTGGGTGAGCTAGGATTCGCTCTTCACGAGATGTTCGAGGTTTCCGGGCTTTCCATGGGTGAAATCCCCTATGAAGAGTATATCCCCACCACCGATGAGTTGAACATGCTACTGGCGAGGGATGAGCGCATCTATGCCACATACTGGGAGATGATGTGCCACTATCATATTTGTGCTGACTTGACGGGTGCGCGTAACCACGGTATCGGTCATAAGAAATGGGCCGAATACCTTTTTGCCAACTTAAATTTTAAGGATAGTTCAATGACTATCCATGGCCATCCACCCGTCTATGGCTCAGAGATTGATCATCGCATTGCTAAGGGCTGCCACCTATTATATTATACCACTGAATCCAATGAGAATGGATACGGTCCTGGCACTTCATTCAAGAGCTATCACTATCAAGCCCAGTTTCTGGTTTCCAACAGAGGTCTCATTGCCGGGTTTTTGATGTTGTGGCTTAAGAGATGCGTCATGCCGTCGTTGCCCAAGGAAGCAATTGCAATGACCGTGGTATATCCGGCGGTTCTTCTTGCATATGGCCGACCCCTTGGACTTCTTCCCGCCATGGTGTGTAATTTACAGTATGGACTGCGGGTGCTTTGTCGTGATTTCCTTCCCACTGTTAAGATCAAGGGGAAAGGAAAGGGCAAGTCAAAAGAGACTGCTCAGCCGAAAACTCCAAACCCTAGGGTGGAGATGCCCTACACCTATTTGATGGCGTGGCTCGTCTTGCACTGTCATTCTTTAATGAGTGCACCAGAGCGTCGTTCGAGCGAAAAGTGCTTCTTTGTAGAGCTGTATGAACGCTCTTCATGGAAGCAGAATTATATGTCTCAAATTCGGAAGACTCTTCGTGGCTTTCAGAATTATGAGATCTTCAGGTGTTTCCCCGACTTTCCCGGCGGAGGATATGGAATGAGGATAAAGGACGCCGTGGGAGCAGATAAGTTCACTACTTTATCTGCAGGAGCGTTCTGGTGGCTTCTCAACATCCGTCTCGGACACTTGGTGTATCGTCAAGATCTTGGGTGTCGGATCGAGCCATACACTCCGAATCGCTTTGCTCGCCAGTTTGGATACTCCCAACTTTATGTGGGCAATTCAAATAAAGATCTCGCTCACGAGGGGAATTTATACGAAGGCGCTCGTGGCTGGTTCCATTTTGCAGCAGGCGGAACCGAGGCTGAATTCTCCTTGCCCCAGAAGGCGCCAGAATTGGCCATGACCCTCAGCTTCTGCAACTGGTTCAGTATTGCGAATGCTGACGTGCCCGGCTTCTCTCTCAATCGCAGTTGTTGCAAAGAGATTGAAGCTCTCTACATTAGCCGCCAGGGTGCTTCTAGAGTGAGAATAAAAGGAATGGAAGAATTCCTTGGCGCCGCAGCTGAGCCTTCATACGCCAGTGAGTCTGACGACGATGCCGGTGATGACGATGAGAATACTGGTGCTGGTGGAGCTCCCCAGCCTATTGTCAGACGTCCCTTGAGTCCAGCTCTCAAACGCCGCGGCACTTTAAAGAGAAGACCGGGTAAGAAGCAAAAATTGGCTCAGGAAACTTTGATAGCTCCCCAAGAAGTGGCTGTCAAACTTGCTTCAAACTTGTTGGCTTCGGCTCTACCCCCAGCATCGGCAAGGGAGGATGAACCTGCTAAAGCTCCAAGTATTGTTGAGGTTTCGGCCCCTTTGGCCGTAGGGCCTGTGGCAGAACCTGTGGCGCAACTAACGGGTAGCGAGACGGGTACGTTGTTGGAAACGACAATGGCTCCCCCTTCAAGTCCGACAACTGGACTTGTATCGCCTGGTATGGCCCTTAGCATTTTATCTTTTGCCCGTTATTATTTTAACGTAACACTGCTTTTCTGGTCTTCTGAAATGCAGGTGATCAACTTCTCTCGCCAATGCATTCGACTACCCAAGTAGAATCTGACGATAGGATGGACCATTCCGGCTCCGTTGGTGGTGTGGGTAGCTCTGCTGGCAAGTTTGCGGCTGATTATTCCACACCGGCTCCTACCTCTATTCCCTCTTCAATTCCCCCAATTGACGAACTGGACAGTGATGAGAGAACTGAGGTCATTATCGCAGCTGCTGCTAGGGAGGCTACGCCTTCTCCTAGCATGCCATCTCCAACGCCAGTTTGTTCCACTGAGACATTTTCCACGGTCGTTGGCGTACCTTCTGTTTCTCAGTCAGCGATTCTAACGCCTTCTACTATAATGGCTGTTGAGACACCTGTAATTCCTCCAGCTTCTAATCTTCCAGTCGGGGATGAGGAGAACTTAAAGTTCTCATTTGAAGCTTCTTCTGCCATCGGAGGAACTTCTGGTGGAGATACCCCCTCATCTTCTCCTGTTGGTGGCGCTCCCCAGGCGATTTGTATTAGCAGCCCTCCTTCTCAGGTTCCTGATTCCACCAGATCTGCAATGGCTTTACTGGCCCCGCATGTCATGAACCTGGTACAAGGACGGGCTTCTTCTTCGACACCGGTAGCCACTGCTCCCCTGCCTGTGACATCTTCTTTAGTATTACTTGCTTTGTCTGTTGGCACTGCAAATCCTCTTGAAGAACTTTTCAACTTCAGTGTCGTCGATTTTATGCGTTTGCTAAGGAGATGTATCGAGATGGTCCTTGCTGGCCACGATTTCTTCAACTTCGCACGTCCAATGTTATTCCGCTATCTGGAAAATATCGAAGAAATTGGGGGACGAAATCGAGCAGCTCCTTACCGGGCCCGTTTTGGAATTTTGGAAGAGCAAATGAACATACTCAACACAGTTCGCCAAGCGGATGTTGAGTCGATTACTGGGATCAAATGGGCTCGTCTTCAGGCGGAGTTGGTTGCTCGTCGAGAGGAATTGAGGTGCCAAGAAGAAGAGTGGTCTCGAGCGTTAGCAGGGTTCCAGGCTAGTCGGGAGTCCATTCTTAGAGGTTTGGATTTGGTGAACTCTGAAATTGAGGGGAGCCAGGCTGCCATTCTCAGCGCCCAGGAGGCTATTGCTAATGCTCGGGCGATCTTAGTAGAGAGCGAACTTCAATTAGGGGAAGCCGTTAAGAAGCGGGAAACGCTGATCCTTCAACGGGAGCAAGTTGATCAGGAGGAGACAATAAGAAGCGGTACTATGGAAGAGTCTCGCCAGCATCTCATCCAGCAAGTTGGAATGAATGATGATGATCTACTCCGGTAGGCTCAACACTCTATAGAGGCAACTCGTCGTCGAGTGGTTGACGAAGCGATGAGTAAGTTAAAGCATCTCGGAGATCCATATTTTTCTTTTATTCTTCATTCCTTTTTTTGTAATGAGAACTTGTACTAAAAGAAAAAACTTTATTGGTTCTCAGACTTCTTTTGTAACTCCATTCTTTTTTAAATGATGAATAAGGGAAACTACTTTTTGATTCTTTTATTAGTTGGCTAGGAAATCTTCTTGCACAACAAATAACTTGCCATCAAAAAGTAGTTTTCTCTGCGAAGCGTTCCAAGTCGTACTGTCAGAGGTAAGAATTTAACATGACAGGTTTTATGGGATTTTTAGCAAATTCCCAGCTATCAACGGGTTTGATTGGCCTTTACCAACTACCGTTTGAGTTGGGCTAGCCATATTATTCCCCTCAATATGGTGAGTTGTCGAGAAATTAATCTCCTCTCCTCTTTTGCCTTTAATCAGCATTGGGTAATTAATCTCATACTCTTACCCCCAGTATGATAGGGTTGGCGAGAAATTTATTCTCTTCCCATTGCCTAGTCGGCGTTGGGCAATTCATACTTTTTCCCCAGTATGATGGGTTGGCAAGAAATTTAATCTCTTCCCATTGCCTAGTCGGCTTTGGGCAATTCATACTTTTGCCCCAGTATGATGGGTTGGCGAGAAATTTAATCTCTTCCCATTGCCTAGTCGGCGTTGGGCAATTCATACTTTTACCCCAGTATGATGGGTTGGCGAGAAATTTAATCTCTTCCCATTGCCTAGTCGGCATTGGACAATTCATACTTTTTCCCCAGTAGATGGGTTGGCGAGAAATTTAATCTCTTCCCATTGCCTAGTCGGCGTTGGGTAATTCATACTTTTTTTCCAGTATGATGGGTTGGCGAGAAATTTAATCTCTTCCCATTGCCTAGTCGGCGTTGGGCAATTCATACTTTTTCCCTAGTATGATGGGTTGGCGAGAAATTTAATCTCTTCCCATTGCCTAGTCGGCGTTTGGGCAATTCATATCTTTTAGGTCAGACGCGCTTAATTACACATGCCTAAAAGAAAGATTGGGGGCTGTTCAAACTTGAGAACTAAGCACACCAGGTTTGGGTCAGAGGCGCCAAACTACGCATGCCCAAGAAAAGACTGATGGTGGTTCAAACTTGAGAACCAAACTGGAGGCGGTTCAAGACTCTCTCGCGTAACTTGAACTGGGCACTCCAAACACACCAGGTTTAGGTCAGAGGCGCCAAACTGCGCATGCCTAAGAAAAGACTGGAGGTGGTTCAAACTTGAGAACCAAACTGGAGGCGGTTCAAGACTCTCTCGCGTAACTTGAACTGGGCACTCCAAACACACTAGGTTTAGGTCAGAGGCGCCAAACTGCGCATGCCTAAGAAAAGACTGGAGGTGGTTCAAACTTGAGAACCAAACACGCCAGGGTTTAGGTCAGAGGCGCCAAACTGCGCATGCCTAAGAAAAAGAAGACGCGTTTCTCCAAGGGTACTAAGAATAGTATTTCTTCGGAAATTTGCCATTGATCGGCATCATCATCCTGTCGCCATCTTGATTCATTAAGCGATAGGCTCCGTTGGAGTATACTATATTCACAATAAACGGTCCTTCCCACTTGGGTTCAAACTTACCCTTAGTCTTGTGGGTTAGCACCATTGGCCTTTTAACAGTCAGAACCAAGTCTCCTTGCTTAAAGGTCCTTGGTTTGACGTTCTTATTGAACGTTTGAGATATTCGGGCTTGATACAACTCAATTTGTTGTTGAGCCCTGAGACGTTTTTCATCTAACGCCTCTAGTTCTTGCAATCTTTGCTGATGGCGCTCTTCTGTCGTCATCCTTGTGGCTAAAACCACTCTTAATGATGGTATCTGGATTTCAAGAGGCAAAACAGCCTCACTTCCATAAACCAAAGAGAATGGGGTAGTTTTGGTCGGGGTGCGAACGGTGGTGCGATATGCCCACAGGCATTCTCCTAACTTCTCATCCCAATCTCGTTTATTAGAAGAGACGAACTTCCGAAGGAGTTTAATAATCGTCTTGTTGAAGGCTTCGGCCAACCCATTAGCTGTAGGGTTATATGGCGTTGAAGCAATATCTTTGATTCTGAACTTATTGCAGAATCTGGAGAATCCCTGACTAATGAATTGCGGACCATTGTCTGAATAATCCGTCGGAGTACACCGAAGCGGTAAATGACGTGATGCTTGACGAACTTGATTACATCTGTCGTTTTCACCTCTTTCATGGGCACGGCTTCGGCCCATTTTGAAAAATAATCGGTTATTGTAAGAATAAACCGATGTCCTCTGGATGACGGGGGAGTTATTGGCCCCACAACGTCCATTCCCCAGGCCTCAAACGGCCAACTAGCGACGGTATTGTGCAAGTATTCTGGGGGTTGATGAATAAAATTGGCATGTATTTGGCATGCATGGCACCGTTTAGCGTACGCCATTGCTTCTGTAACCATGTTCGGCCAGTAGTATCCCAGCCTCCATATACGGTCTCCGAGTTTTGGACCAGGCTGATGAGCTCCACATACTCCATCATGTGTTTCTTTCAGCACTTGTTCTGCTTCTGCTTTCGATACGCAGCGTAGCAGTAGACCATCTCTTGACTTTCTATACAAAGTCTGAAGTTTATGATCATAATAAAATCTCTGGGCCTTCCTCTTTATTGAGGTGGCTTCCTTTGGATCTTCCGGTAATATCCCATGCAAAGCATAATCCACAAACGGAAATCGCCAATCATGGGGCTCTAACTTTAAACCTATCTGGCATACCTCTTCGGCTTGAGACACCGCGTCTGGGTGGAGGAGTTCTCTGCTACCAATTGTCATGCTTTTAACTTCACCTGGTGGGATTGCCAGTGTTGCGGCTAATGCGGCAAGAGTATCTGCATAAACGTTCTCATTTCGAGATACGTGATATATGTAGAATTGTTCAAAGTATCCTGCTAGCTCAATAGCTAACTGATGATAGGGAATGAGGGCTTCATGTCTGACTTCATACTCACCTGTCATCTGATTGACGATGAGCTTAGAGTCTCCATATGCCTCTAGATGGTTCACCCCCAGTTGCAGAGCTATTTTTAAGCCGATAATGAGCGCGTTGTACTCCGCTACATTATTCGTGCACGGTTCTGTTAATGAGTAACCGTTAGGCAATATATGTTTATGTGGGGGATATTAGCACAACCCCCACTCCAGCAGCAGATCGTCTTGCGGCGCCATCAAAGAACATTTGCCAAGGCTGTTCTCCGGTAACTGTGTTGACTTCTGATGTCTGCTTTAATTTGGACCAAATTGGATGATCTGCAAGGAAATCGGCGATTGTCTGTCCCTTCATGGCCTTGTGAGGGACAAAATGTATGTCATAGAGCGATAATAAGAGCGCCCATTTTGCCAATCGGCCATTTAAGGATCCCGGTTTGGTCATCAGAATCTTCAAGGGGTTAACCCGTGATATGACATGAATTGTTTGCCCCGAAAGGTAGTGTCGCATTTTCTGAACAGCAAACACTAGGGCTAAACATTCCTTCTCAATCGGGGTATACCGCTGTTCGGCCCTAATCATTGTTCTGCTTAAATAGTAGAGGGCATGTTCATGGCCGTGCTCATTATATTGAGCAAGTAATGCTCCTAAAGCATTATCCATGGCCCTTACATATATAAGGAAGGGTTGCCCAGGGGCTGGTGCCATAAATACAGGAGGCCTAGTAAGGTACTTCTTGAGGTCATCAAATGCCTGCTGACATGCCTCATCCCATATAAAAGACACTCCCTTTTTCATAAGTTTTGAGAATGGCTGGCATCGTCCAGATAGGTTGGAAATGAAGCGTCGAATATAGGCTAGCTTTCCCTGTAATCCCCTTAATTCCTTAAGATTGCGGGGAGGCGGCATTTCGCTAATCGCTTTTACGTTTTCAGGGTCGAGAAAAATTCCTTTTGAGGTGATTATGAACCCAAGAAATTTCTCGCTGGATACCCCCATGAACGACTTGGTAGGATTCATCTTCAGATGATGTTTCCGCATAAGATTGAAGACCACTCTTAAATCATGAAGATGATCTTCTTTGTTTTTGCTTTTGACTGCTAAGTTATCCACATAGCACTCCACTGTTCTGCGCAGGTGTTCCTTGAATATGACACTCATTGCGCGTTGGTAGGTGGCACCTGCATTCTTTAATCCGAATGGCATCACCGTATAACAGTATACCCCCAGCGGCGTTCTGAAAGTTGTATGCTTCTCATCATCCGGGTGCATCTTGATTTGGTTATAACCTGAGAAGCCATCCATAAAGGACATCCTCTCATAACCACAGGTACTATCAATCATCACATCGGTGATGGGGAGTGGAAACTCATCTTTGGGACATGCGGCGTTCAGATCTCGAAAATCAATGCATATCCGGATTTAGCCATTCTTTTTGCGAACTGACACTATGTTAGCCACCCAATCAGGATGTTGTTCTTCACGAATGAATCCAGATTCAATAAGCTTATTGACCTCGGCAACTATTGCCTCCATCAACTCCGGTCGAAAACGCCTCTGTTGTTATTTAACAGGTTTGACATCTTCTTTTATATTTAACCGGTGTGTGGTAATTTGAGGGTCAAGCCCAGGCATATCTTCATAACTCCACGCGAACACATCTATATACCCTTTGATAATAGATATAAGTTCCTCCTTTTCTAAAGGAGTTAGGGTATCGCTTATGAAAATGGGTTTCGGATTTTCTTCCGTTCCCATGTTAACTTGTATTAATTTGTCTTCTGTGGGCAGGTCACGCTGTTCAAAGCGGACATCCCAGAGAGTATCCATATGCCTAGCCCAAGCGTCATCTTGAACGTCAATTGGTTCCTCGTCGCTTTCTGGCGCGGATGAAACCATATTGACTGTCAAAGATTGAAACCAAGCACCGGTACTTATATCCGAATCATGATCGGGTGAAGATGTTTCTTTTTTGGCCGAAGAACTCTCTTCATCTTTCAATGGTGAAGAAGGTGGGGTAGATACATAACCCAACCCCTTGCAGGTCTTCTGATAATAATCAGGACTCTTTCCTCTCGGTCTAAACGAGGGTATGAGATTCCGTCGCCCTTTTCCAAAGTTTAAACCCGGCTTCTGGGTAAAATTATATCCCATCTTTTCCATCATCTGTCGGGATCTCTGTTCGTACAAATGGAACTGAGGTGATGTCTGTTCATCACTTTCACTACTTTGTCTTTGTCGAGGCGACGTGACCACTTTGCCGAACATGATCGGCCTTTGGGACTTCTGTCGGGGAGGCACTTCAAAGAAGTGCCCTTGATCCTCGGTTATTTTTAATTGAGAGAGGAGGGAAGACCTGAGGGGCAAATGGTATGCCGCCAGAACTTCAAGTTCGGTCAGGTCATCCACTTCGGTGGAGGTACAAAAGGGCTCCGATTCAGTAGCTACAGCATGCTCGTAGACTAACTTTACATTTTCATTAATAACCCATTCACTCTCTATTACATCCACTATATTATCAAAACTAAGAGTAAAATCTAGGTTGGGGTTAATTTCATAATCACCCCCATCATCCTCTTCAAAAGGTTCATACTCCGTGTCTGCCTCGTTACCACTTTCATCAGGATTTTGAGGCTTGCCAGGATCATCGTTGGAGATTTCATGAGCTGGTTTGTAGAGTGAAGTATCTATGAAGTAATTCTCCAGTCCTTTGAAAGGTTGCTTATCTGCAATTAGTGTCCGGACTTCTCCTTCCTCATTGCAATATTTCATGCATTGGTGAAGAGTCGACGGGACGATCATGTAAGCATGGATCCAAGGTCGTCCTAGTAGAATATTGTAGGAGGTATCTGCATCAATAACATAGCATGTAACCTCCGTCTTTAGATCTCCAATTTGGCATCGGAGTCGAATTTTCCCGAGGGGGCTGCTATTATTGGCATTGAACCCATATATTGACGTGTTGGTTGGTGTCAGACGATGGAGGGAGATCCCTAGCAGCTGCATCAACCTTCTGGGTATAACACTTAGTGCAGAACCCGGATCAATTTGAATTTGGTCCACTTTTGTGGATCCGACATATCCGGTAAAATATAAAGGCCTGTTGTGCTTTATATTCCTTACCTGCATGTCTTCTGGAGAGAAAACTATTTGTGGGACCTGCCTCCTCACTTGATGACAGCGGGGGCAAGAATCCTGTTCTTCATTAGCCGGCTCGACAATCTGAGCTAGGAATGACTCAGAGTCTGCCAAAACTTCCCTTAACGCCTCACGAGCTGACTTTGACAATCGTAACAACTCGTATAGCGTTACTCGAGCTGGAATATTTGCCAGCTGAGTTATGATATCAAATTGGAAGGAGTTATTCTTAACTCCTTCATCTCTTCGCGGATTCTTCTGGAAACGAACACCTTTTTGCTTTGCAGGATTAGTAGTTTCCGCATATATATCCTTCGGATCTACTCTGGTGTAGTCTCTAAGATATGTTTTCCCAGACTGAGTGCCGGAAGGGCCTGCCTCATCTTGATGAGTGGCCATGGCTTCGGGCTCCTCTTCAGAGTCTGTAGGTATTCCTGCAATATATTCATCCTTTATTTCCGCGGAGATAGCATTGCTAGTCCGCTTTTTCTTGTGACCCCCTGTGTTTGTCCACTGCTCGTCTTCTATCAAATCGGGGTGAACCCACATAACTTCCCCTCTTTGGGTCGTTACAGGGACAAGTCCTTCTTGGGCTTTGTTATAAGGATCAAGATTCTTTGTAACTGCCTCACCCTTTGGGATTGGGGTCACTCCTGCAGGGAACTCGTGGGTTCCAACCACTATGGTTGCCATATTGGCAGTGACCTTCTTCTGCTCTTCCTTAAGCGTCAGAACCCCAGCTTCTATTAGTGCTTGGATTCTGTTCTTAAGGGGAAAACAATCCCTAGTAAGGTGCCCAACATTCCGGTGATAGAGACAGTAGTTGAGATCTTTAGTCTTACCAGCGTCTTCTGGCTTCTTATTCTCAGGAAGTTTTAGCATTCCCTTTTTCTGGAGCAAGTGAAAGAGGACAGGTGTCTGTTCAGCTTTGAAAGTGTAATTCCTTTCTTGCTGCGGTCTAATTTGCCTTGATCCTCGCTGACCTTGAGGCTTCGGCTCTGGCGGAGGACTGGTTTTCTTAGGAGCAGCTTCTGACGACATCGCTGCTTTCTCTTTATTTTTATTGCTGTTGTTTTGGGTATATGACTTATTACCCCCAGCATTTCTTGGCCCGCGGGACTCTTCAACTCGGCGAATCAAGTCTTCAGCTTGTTCTCCTTGTTTGAGCAGATCCCTCCACGTCTTAGACTCTATGGCCCCCATTTTGAGGAGCACATTGGTCTTAAGATTGTGTCGACAGTTCTCTACTAGAGTTTCCTGGATCATTCCGTGTTTACAATGTACGGACTTCTCCCGAAACCTTTCTATGAAATCTTTAACCGTTTCTTGTTCTCCTTGTCTAGTTGTAAGGAGGGAATGAACCGTAATTTCGATATCATCCTCAAAGAAACGTGAAAGAAATAATTTCTCAACATCTAGCCAGGTATTAATAGTACCTGGGGGCAACTGCATGAACCAAGTAAAGGCAGGCCCTCGCAAAGTACTTGCGAATACTTTTGTCATAATTGGGTCATTACCCAACAGATGTCCTGCTTGGGATAAGAAATAATAGATGTACTGACTGGGCGATCCCTTTCCGTCATAAGGCTCTAACTTGAGCGGCTTATACTTCTGTGGGTATGGTATCGGGAGGATACGGTCTTGAGACCCCTGATTCTTTCAACTCATTTTTACGCATCAAACCTTCGAGTTGATTCTGTAATTTTTCAAGCTTTTCTTCATGCGGATCATGGAAAGAAAATCTATCTTCTTCCTCATGCATCGAGTGGGCCTTCTCCTCCTGTTCTTCTTCATTTGGATTTTCCTTGCCCTTTTTGGCATTATCATCAACAAATCTCGATAGCATGACTTTAAGACCTTCAATCATCTTTTGCTGCTCTCGAATCATTCTTTCTTGAGCTTCAAATCTCTTATTGATATCATCAGATTTATCTGCCATGTGAGATACTGACTTCTGTAGTCGAGACGATGTAGAGGAACGAGGTGAGGCTATAGCTGAATTATCGCTGTCCTCATCGTAAAAACCCCCTGCGAGCCTCTTATAGTTTCGAGGCGGGACGGCACCTGACTTTAGTCGAGTAACACGATGAGGTTCTTCATCCCTCGATTCTGAATTATCATCCGTCTCTGCAATTTTCTTCCCTTTTCCTACCATGTTGGAGGTTACAGCTCTCCCTTGCTTCAGGGAAGTGGTTCTTGTCTTCTTAGCAGGATTCTGGTTTGACTTGTTTAATCGGTCGAACACAGATATCCTGTTCTTGCTGCAGCCACAGTTGTCCATCACGGCTGATACTGCCGTCACAAGTTGCTGGCAATGACAAACAGGCTCAACCTGAAGTTGGTCTATGCCTCTCTTCTTAGAGAGATATTCCCTGAGATCAGCGCCTTTAGTCATAGAGTCAAGAGGTTCATTCAACTCTTAAGAAGATCTGGGAACCCACTGAAGTTTCTTTGTCTGATCAACCCTGACTCTGGGGTTGGACCGATCCTCGCGTGGCTTAGGAATAGCCTCGCGTTTTACTTTGTGGGCCTGAAGAATAGCTCCGCGCTTATCCACACTAGTCTCGCGTCTCTCGCTGGCTTGGTATGTCTTTAGAAGTTTAGCTTCTGGAATAATAGCCCCGCGTGAAGGGAAGGTCTTACACGCTGGCTTATCTTTGCGATTAATGCAGATCATAGCTTCGCTGCTAGCACGATTTTTACGACTGACAACTATTTGCCAATCGTTCTCGCGTTCCTCGCGGGTATCAGAAGTCTTGCGTTTATTGCGAGTATTACTGGCCTCGCGTCCTTCGCTTAGCTCAGTATCAGCCTCGAGTGGAGAATCACATGCTGGCTTTAGAGAATTTTTATACTAGCGTCTCTCGCGAGTGTTGGGTATTCTGCGACTAGCGCAACCCTTACTGGCTTCGCGTCTCTCGCTAGGCTTAGTAATAGCCTCGCGTGGAAAATCACACGCTGGCTTTGAAGAATTTTTATACTCGCGTCTCTCGCGAGTGTTGGGTATCCTGCGACTAGCGCAACCCTTACTGGCTTCGCGTCTCTCGCTAGGCTCAGTAATAGCCTCGCGTAGAAAATCACACGCTGGTTTTGAAGAATTTTTATACTCGCGTCTCTCGCGAGTGTTGGGTATCCTGCGACTAGCGCAACCCTTACTGGCTTCGCGTCTCTCGCTAAGCTCAGTAATAGCCTCGCGTGGAAAATCACACGCTGGCTTTTCCTTACTTTTAAGGCAAGTTGTATCTTCACGTTTAACGCGGTAGAGACTGGTCTCGCGGGTAGCGCGAGCCAGTTTGCGAGAGACCATAGCCTCGCGTCCTCTAGAGTTAGCTCCGCATCCAAGGCGGGCTTTGAGGGCTCTACGCCTCGCTCTCCGGTTCCTGTTCCGGAGTTGGGTCCTGGTCAGTCTAGTCCCTAGGTCTTCTTCGGCAATCGGAAGCTCATCCTCGGCTAGGATTTCTTGTGTGAACTCCGGCTCTATAGCCGCAGTCTCCAAGGATCCCCGTCTCTCGGTGGATACCTTTCTACCCGTCACTCGGGCATTGGAGTACATGCGACGATAGTGTCGTGTCTCATCCAAGTCACCTTATCCGGAGGAGAGGAACTCCTTGTACTTCTGTTGGTCGATTTCAACGACCAGCGTGTCTACTTCGGATCCGATCAAGTCAACGTCCGATTGCGCCACTATCTCTTCATCAGTGAAAGAGATGGCTCCCACTGTGGTCGCCAGTTTGTTCGTCGCAAAAGTTCCTTCGCGTCCTTCCATTGAATACAACTTGGATTATAATGAAAGTGAACAAGATAAAAAAAAAAGAACAAACGAGAGGATTTTATAGTTCAATCTCTCTCTTTTACAATATTTTGTGGGATTAGTGGCGATGGGATCTGCCAAGCAGTTCCTTTGGACGATCGGTACGTTGAAATCTTCTCTCTTAAACATATCGGCCGACTGTAGACGATCTTCTTTGGTTTTGATTTGTTCAAGGCTCTCTCGCGTAACTCGAACTTCTCAAGAACTCCAGAAGGAAGATGGTGATTTTCTCTGATCTTCACGAACTCAAGGCTCTGTGCGTAACTCGAATTCTCCAAGATTTCAGAAAAATATCTCAATTGCCGAAAAAAAGATCCCTAGGGTTTCACCAGGAAGGTATTTATAGCCCCAAGTTAATGCAAGAGTTTCTATCTAAATAGAATTCGTCGTTATCAGGGATTCCAATCAAATATCTTAGTTTTGATGGAATTCTGATTAGACTTGATTTGGGTATTTGGATAGGCCCAGAATCATAATCTCAATCAATTTGAGATTCTGGTTATCTGCTTACGCGGAGTTTTAATCGCATCAAAACGCGGCGCTAAATAACCAAAACGCGGAGCTATTGATCATCTCCGCATTTTACTCAAACGCGAGGCTAATACAAGCCAGACTGCGGAATCAACGCGGAGCTATTAAATATCTCCGCGTTTTATTCAAACGCAGGGTTAATATTACCAAACGCGGGGCTACTGAATTGGCTCCGCGTTCTGTTGTGGAAAATCCTTTTAATTTAGAAATTTTCACTGCCAACAGTTATCACCAAGCTATGATGCACCGTGCACGTGTCAAAGAGAATAAGCAAAATGGTGTGTATCTTAATTGTATGAGAAAACAGGAAATTCACCGGCAGTGAAGGGGATTTCTTCACTAGCGCTTAAGTGGCCCAATAATTGCATTGCACGTGGTGCCACTTAAAGTAATAAATAAAAGAATTTTCATAACTACCCTTTGAGTGGCGCCACGTGCAATACAATTATTGGGCCACCTAAGTGCTAGTGAAGGAATCCCCTTCACCGCCGGTGAATTTATCGTTTACTCTAATTGTATTGTTTACATTGATTTTTGAATATATTCCTTTCACTTTGTTGTTTACAACGTGCATGTTATGTATTTTTGGTTTGTATCTTGGTTTATCTAATTAATATCATGTATCTAGACCTCTCTTGCTCTCTGCAGAGAGCTCCAGAGCTCCCTTGCTCTCTGCAGGAGCTCTCTGCAGAGAGCAAGAGAGCTCAGGAGTTCTCTGCTCTCTATCTGCAGAGAGATAGAGAGCTTCTGAGCTCTCTTGCTCTCTGCAGAGAGCTCCTGCAGAGAGCAAGGGAGCTCTGGAGCTCTCTATAGAGAGCTCCAGAGGCTGATGGATGCCCCTTTGTTAAATTTCGAAAGCTTGAGTAAAGCTTAATTAATTTATTTTTTTTAAAAAAAAACCATTAACATACTTTTTCTTCTGTTTCTTTTAAATATTTTTCTAATCGACAAACTTTAAATAGAAAACAATTGTAATACATAATGAAAACTAACAAAAAATCTTCCTTTATATATTTAAGAACCTTTTTATTAATGTTTCCTAGATTTGTTGCTTTTAAAAAGTCAATTTGTAATCTTCAAATACTATATTTTATATATTGGGGTATGCAGAAGAAATTCTTGTATATCATAGTGCATCACTATTCACCAGTCTAGAGCTCCCTTGCTCTCTGCAGGAGCTCTTTGCAGAGAGCAAGAGAGCTCTCTGTCTCTGTCTGCAGCAGAGTCAGAGAGCTCCTGCAGAGAGTAAGAGAGCTTTGACCTGGTTTTTTTCTTAAATTAAAAACTAATTAGTTAATTTTGTAGAGAGCTCTCAATTAGTCAATTTTGCATGAATATTTAATAACTAATTTATTTTTTTTCATGTTAAATAGATTAGTACAACTTCAGGTGCATGATGGAACATTGGAACTTATATCTGAAGACTGAATTAATTTAGAAAACAAAATATTAATTTGAATTTGTGATCATGTTATGTAATTTAACTTGCTATATTATTTCTGTTTGTAATCGTGACCATGTCATGTAATGCTTCACTGCAAGCGAGCAGGTTGGTTTGTTGATTGGTATGTAATACTTAACTTGCTACATTTATTGCGGCTTAATTGTTTTTCATGCAATATTGCTTTTCATTCAATTATGATGGGTCTGTGCAACCCAATTAATATATTTTTTTAAATGGGCCCAATTCTGGAGCCCGGAGCCCATTTTTTTTAAACTGGGCCAATTCAGAAAGTCCAAAAGTTTTTTTTAAATTTAAGTGGGCTTCTGGGCCGCAGCCCAGAAAAACTGAAAACCGATCGAAACCGAACCGAACTTTCAGTTCAGATTTCGGTTATATGTGAAGTTCGGTCAGTTTGGTTTTGGTTTTTTTGGTTTGGTTTGGATTTTTTTCTACCCAAATCCGAACCGAATCGACCGATACTCACTCCTAGCTACTGGAGAGGGAATTTTTTTTTTTTTGAACCTTCAATGGAGGCGAAGGCGGCGAGCGGAGGCAGAGGTGGAGCTGGCGAGCGTAGGAGGCGCATGGCGGGTCTGCAATGGAGACTGCAACGGAGGAGGAAGGAAGTTTAAAACATAGGTGTCGGTGAAAAATATAGGAAGGGTATTTTGAAAATTAATGGTGTGCTCACTGAAAAAAACCCTCTTTTTTAAGAAGAGAAGCTGTGAAAAGAGAGAGTGTGCTTAATAGAAAAAGTGGGCTCACTAGGAAAAGGGTGCGCCACTTTGGTAATTCCCCAGGCGCGTGGGACCCCAATTCGAAAACCCTCATCTTTTGAAAAAAAGTATAAAAACCGAACTTTTTTTTAACCCTTTCCCTTTCCACTCTCTCATAATAATTCTCGATCATAGCAGAAATCCTGTACTAAAATCGAGAGAATCACCTGCCCTCCTTCCTCTCTCATCTCCAGCTCCCCAAACCCTAATTTTCAAAGTACACCCTCTCGATTTCTCCGAGATCCCAAACCTCAGCCCCGCTAGATTCGGAGCTGAGTGCTTGGACTGAACCCCAGGGTCCAAATAGCAACTGAACTCGATCGGTCGCTCGATTCGCGCTCAGAGAATCCGACGGTACTGGGTTGGGTGCCCTAGGGCTGGAGCTGGAGGGAATTGGTCATAGATAAGATATTTGACTGAAACCCTAGGAAGATGAGTACTAAGAAGGAAGAAGAGAGGAATGAGAAGATTATTAGAGGTCTCATGAAGCTTCCGCCGAATAGGAGATGTATCAATTGCAACAGCTTGGTACTATGCTTTTTCTTTTCTTTTTCTTCTGATTTTGTAGAACTTCTTGATCTTTTTTGCTCGATTTTGAGTAGTATTGTACGATGAGAATTTAATTTTTGAAACAAAAAATTTCCTTATTTTTTTTTGTTTTGCTGTTTCTTCGTGATACAGGGTCCGCAGTATGTTTGTACAAATTTCTGGACTTTCGTCTGTATAGCCTGCAGCGGGATTCAGTGAGTATTTGATCTTTGGATAGTTGCTACTTCACAAATTTACGGTCCTTTTCATTTCTTGGAATATATAATGTATATTGCTTAACTATACTTAGCCAGTGAGTGTTTTTTAGCATGTCATTTTTGCTTGGATTTGTTTGATTATAGCTTTAAATAGCAGGAAGCAAATTTATCATATATGGTGTTATTTGGTGCTTTTATGCTTAATAGAGAGACTCGGATTAGCC
This sequence comes from Dracaena cambodiana, assembly GCA_036321105.1. Classification (NCBI taxonomy): domain Eukaryota; kingdom Viridiplantae; phylum Streptophyta; class Magnoliopsida; order Asparagales; family Asparagaceae; genus Dracaena; species Dracaena cambodiana. The sequence goes on along the minus strand of JAYEPQ010000014.1, from coordinate 11,061,842 downwards.
GTCAGCACTCAGCAATCATCTAATCTAGATTTTATGCCGTTAGAGGTTTTTGCTTTAAATTAGTTCATATGAAGTACGTTGTTGACGACGGGGATATCTGATGAAGTTTGTGCAGGAGATAGTGAGAAGGAAATGGATATGTAAAGACCATGACTGTTGATAAGTGAATATCAATTTTCCGATAACCAAACAATCTTTAAGCATCCGAGGATGAACTGATATGTGTAGACTTTTCTAAATGAAAAGAACCTGAACGTTTTTTAAAACTTGTAGTTAGTCACCCCTTAGTTATGATTACTATGCAATCTTTGATTAACCTGAAAAATATTGCAATATTAAATGCACCTTTAACCTTTATAATGGGATAAGATTAACTCAGTTTTCCAGTATAGTTTGTTTGATGAAGCTGCATCATGTTCCATATTGTTCTACTTTATATACATAGGTATCTATTTGTGATTTTTCCTCTGTGTCTATTTTAGTTATGCTTCTCTTGAAGGTAGATTTGCCCTAGTTGGCATCACTAGTTATCGCTTAATTAAGCATAGGTACAAACTTGAATTGCCATGAACTGAATTTATGTATTAGAAAATATGCATTTTATATAGTCTACTATATTATTGTAGGTGTAGTTATAGACATGACTCATGTGTTCGTTTTGGGATCTTCTTTGTTATGTGAATGCATTTTCTCTCATTTGAGTGTATGCATGCTTCCCCTAAGCTCCCTTTTCTAGATATTGATTTACTACATACTGAAATATTCTAATGCTAATTTTGCAACTTATGTTTTTGAACTAAATTAGGTTTTTGATATAAAACAACACTATTTTTTTTTAATTCATACAAGTTTACTTCATTTAAATAAAATAAAATAAAAACTTGATAGGTTTTTAGATGCACAACTTGTGTCTTTTTCAGATTGGATTTGCATATGTTTACATAATTTATTACTTTCATCACACAACTGCATAATGCCTCTATATTCTAGTTGGAAATCTGAAATCATCAGTGTTTTAAATACCGGCCGATATACCGGTATATCGGCCGGTATATCGCTAAAATTGAAGAAACGAGACGATATGCAGTTTTTTTTACCGTTTATCGTTTTGGACCGGTATGGGCCGATATATCGGCCACGTGGCGATATATCGGCCGGTATCGAGATGAGAAATACCGGCCGGTATTAGGTAATATCGGTTAATGGATTTTGGTTACGGGTTAAACCCATTAACCTGTTAAAATCCGACCCGTTAAGAAATAAAACGGGCCGGGAGGGGGAGAGAAAGGGTATTTTTTTCGTTTTCTCTCTCTCTCTTTCTCTCCCGACGAAAGAGCGATCGATCCTTCCCCGCAAGTCGCGACCAAACTCTAACCCTAATTGAGCAAACCTGCCCTAAATCTCTCTCCGATTTTTCTTCTCCCACTCTCTAGCTCTCTCGTTCTCTCCCAGCGATCGTTGGCCGATCGAGCCGAACCCTAACCCTAATTTCCCAACAAATCCATAAATCTCTCTCATTTTCTCTCTCTCTTTCTTTTCCGCTCTCTGATTGCTCTTCTCCCACTCTGGGAGCCTTCAAAGGGTCCTCGCCGTTCTCCGCCGACGCTGCCATCTCCAGTTCGTCGGATAGTGGGGCAGTGGCCGCCGGCCAGGTAAGTCAAGTTTAATTTTTTCATGTTAATTTGATTTAGAGTTACAAATTTTTTCAATTTCTTTTATAATTGTGCTATTTAGGTTTAATTGATTGCGATTTATGTTAGAAATTTTTTTTGGTGTAATTTGAGGCTAATACTTAAGTTGGGAGGGCTGAATTAGTGATTGTAGTCTACAGTGAATTTGTCAAGTCACTGATTCACATTGAATCAGTGATTCGGTTCACTGATTCACACTGAATCAGTGAATCGAATCACTGATTCAGTGTGAATCAGTGGTTCGAATTCACTGATTTTGTGTGTTTGTGTGTATGAGCTTCATGGTAGATAAAATTTGTAAATTTGTATTAGTATTTACTATTTAGTAAAGGAAGAAATAGATTATGTAAGATAAATTTGAATTTACTATTTAGTAAAAATTTGAATTTACTATTTAGTATTTACTATTTGTATGTTAGATAAATTTGTAAATTTGTAAATTTGTATTAGTATTTACTATTTAGTAAAGGAAGAAATAGATTATGTTAGATAAACTTGAATTTACTATTTAGTATTTACTATTTGTATGTTAGATAAATTTGTAAATTTGTATTAGTATTTACTATTTAGTAAAGGAAGAAATAGATTATGTTAAATAAACTGGACAAAGCAATTCGAGTAATTAGCTAATATAAACTGTATCTGCAAATTCGTAAGTTGAATGTAAATAAGCCAATGTAAGTACTATAAACTTATTTTATGTGTTTTATTATGTTCTATATAACCAATTATATGATTATTCTTTAACTGGTATGACACCGATATGACACTCCGGTATTTAAGGTCATATCGCGATATCCCGCCCGGTATCCGGTAACCGGTATGTAATTTGCTGACCGGTACGAGACCGGTATCCGATATTTAGAACACTGGAAATCATATGTAGAAAAATCATCAAAGCTCCAATTCTGAGGAACAGTTATACTTTTCTTATTCTTTTACAGTTATCGTGCATCAATGAAAATCTTGTCCATGATTTTATGTTTTAGTTGTTTAAGCAGTAAAAGTATTTCTAAGTTTTGATAGACGACTATGAAACCAATCCAAACAATCAGTTTTGGCTATGAGAAACATTACCGAGGAGTTTGAAAGAGCTGCTAAAGCAAAAACCCAACTGCCATTGCTTCCATATTATATACTAGTTTGCCAATTAACCTAACCTGAAAATAAAGAATTATTTAACATCTTGTGCATGTGCATTACATGCACCCCAGACATGCAAATCGATACAGATACATTTATATATTTAAATTATTTCTATAAGTACTCTAGTTTGCAACATTCTCCCAACGCCAAATGATAAGATTCAGAGGTGTGCCTTCCTTTGTTTCTCTCTTTCATATCAACTACACCCCCACTCCCCTCCCTCTCCCACACACACCCCTTTCCCTACACCCCATCCAGAGCAAGAAAAGAAAAAAAAGGGGGGAAAACCCATTGGCACCAAAGATATACCATATGGTTCTTGTATGATCGACAATTGATGCTTTTTTATTATGCATTACAGTCTCGATCCTCCTATTCCTAAAAAGAAGTATTCAGCAAAATACCTATCTATCCATCATTTTCTCTCTAGATACATACATATGTAAACTTACAAACAGTACATATGTATATAAGTACATATGTATATACACATTTTGGTATACATGTGCATGTTTTCTTTGAAGCTTCTCTCCAAATGTTAAACCTTGGAGTGTATTGGTGGCAATTCATGGTGGAGCCTGTGATGAGGTTGTTTAGTTTTCAACCAATAAAGGAATAATATTAATGGTATAGAACTATCTAGCTGTAGCATTCATGATCAACTGTTAACAGTTCCAAAGAAAGAATTGCTTGCCATTTTTTCAGTGAAAATAATTGCTGTCAGTTTTCAAGTCTTTTGAAAGATGTAAACACAGGTAAAAGATATTTTAGTGTAGATAGGGTTTTTGCGGGCTGGCAAATTTGGTTCAGCTAGTCCTGAATCGATCAAGGCTGAAATCATATTGTTTATTTTTGTCATGAGTTCTTGGTTAAGTTCCTTAATATGATTGTTGCTATTGTCTATGCACATAGTTATGACCTTAAATAGTCTTTTGGGCCATAGAAGTTAAGCTTGCTGGTGGTTGTCACTTCTTTGAGAGCCAATAGAGTGACATTTTTGCTTTTCTTTAATCTTTCTAGTTCCAATGGTTTTCTGTTGAATCTTCTTCCTTCTGTAGATGTTTTAACCTTTGCCATTCTCTGATATTTTATGTTTGGATTCGTTGAGATTTGTGCCAGTCATTTAGGGTTTGATCTTTGATGTTTAGTCAGCGTGATTGGTGTCTTCTATCCAATTGCTAACTTTTCCTGATTAGTTAGAAATTAATAAAGTGCTTTAATCTAAATTTTGGCCCAAATGCACATATGTTTCTTCTTAGTTTTTACAAGGGCTAATAATTTGACCAAGATAATGGTTTCTCGGGACATGGATAAATCGTTAAAAAAGGTAGAGAGACTTGACTTAAAGGCATCTCAGCTCGATTTTGACTAAGATATGGTCTGTAGTCCCTTGCAAAGAACCTCGTGCATCTGTGCAGGCCTTTCAATCAGCTTGCTTAGTAATTAATCATTCAATTATTAAATTACTTGTGCTAGAATTAAAATAGAGCCAAGCATTTGCTATGCCTGCTTGTCATATTGTGAGTATGCACACACATGTCTCCACGCTTCCCCATGTGTCCATGAGATAGAGATTTGATTAGGATTTGGTTATATTTGGTATTATCTTGTTGCATTAGGATTTGATTAGAGATTTTGGTAGATTTGGTATTATTTTGTTGCTTTAGAACTCTCTATATATATGGCTTGTAAAACCCTAATTTGAAAAATATAGTGAAATATGATTTCTTTTAAGAGCATGTGATTTGCTTTTTCAAATCTTTTCTCGAGTGATTCGTGAGAGAGTGGACATGTGATTCGTCTGGGCGTGAGGTCCAAACCCTAATTTTATCTCCAAAATGCTAAGTTCTTTCCCAATTTTCCAGCACAAACCCTAAATCGGTTCTGTCCACCGTCACCATGCCTAAGGTCTAAATTCTCAGAATTAGTTATTGTAAATGGTTATGCAATGTATCATATCAAAAATTATCGGCCCGGTCTTTGTACGGTCATGTTGTATTGGGTACCTCTAAATCTTATTCGAAATTTGTTTTGTGATGTACATATTGGTAAAGACTGATGTTTATAGCTTGGCAATAGTCATCTATATGCATGCACTTAAAGCACATACTTGTATTGATACATACTACATACATTATGTGAAGCTCCTTTTCCATGTATAAGTATATACATAATGTAGGAAGTATGTGAAACTTAGCTGGTTTACCTTTGTGAGCCAATCTCAAACTTCCGGTTGCAATTGACCTGACTATGGCAAGTTGAGATATAATTGACCAAGTGGTCCATCTTTAATTCCATGTATCTTTAATTTGATTTGCTAGATCAAGCTGGGATCAATTGCACCTTAAAGTGTTGGAACATAAAGGAGAGGAAGAAATGAGTAATAACTAATATGTCCACTTAAATAACTTTCAAATTACAAATTGTTCCAATTTTTTGCCCTTTGATCTTGTAATTAACATAAGCCAAAACATGAATTGAGATGGAGAAGGGCTGGGGAAGCTCAAAGTGCACAGAAGGTCCCAAAAACAAATTAAGTTCGAACCTTCACGTGATCTTCTTTATGACTTTTCCTACATTGGTTTCACATTTGAACAAGTTTATAGATTTCTTACGTGTCAAATCGAGTTTATTTTTTATTTTTTTTACAGCAGTATTCGACTGCAAATTGCATTCTTCATTCCTTTTAGAGATTTATGTATAAGCACCTTTTAAAGCTTCATTATTACTTAGATAACTGTTTCATCTTTGCATAGAATGGACTATTAAAAATTGCATTCACGATTCCCTCACAACTGGAATTTTATATATCTCTCTTAATATATTTTCTATCATCATTGTCCAGCCGTGAATTTACCCACCGGGTGAAATCTGTGTCCATGGCCAAGTTCACGACACAGGAAGTTGAGGCTCTTCAAAGGGGTGGCAATCAGGTAATACTCTTTGTTGGGTCGTTTTCTATTTGCCAGATTAATTCTCTGTACTCATTCCCCCCTCATGACATAAATGATTGCAGCGTGCAAGAGAAATGTTTCTGAAAGACTGGGACACACAGAGGATGAGGTTACCAGACAACAGGTGAAGCATGGACGCATATAGAAACATTTTTAAGCTGTTAGTTACCTGTTATACATCAGCTTTGATTAGTATTTTATTTTCATTACAGCAATCCAGAGCGAATTAGAGAATTTATTAAAAATGTTTATGTGGATAAGAAGTATGCGGGGAGTAGTTCCTCAGACAAACCTCCAAGAGACACACAGGTAATTATTTTGTATCCGGTATATACTTGGCTGAGGTTGTTCATGCTTCAATTAGTCTTTTTTAGACCTTTCTGCTTGTCCCTTCTGGAACACGCAATTGATTACTATCTCTGACGTGGAGCTATCCTACTGTGGACAGAGCCTGAAGGGAGAACAAGATCACAGGAGAGCCAGTTCTTATCATTCATTTTCTCAGAGCCCACCCTATGATCATCAATATGAAGAAAGGCATTGTGGGAGACAAGCTGGTATGTTAACTAGAAAGCCTGGGTCAGATCGTGGGCATTATGAAGGAAAGCTCTCTAGTTTCTTATACAGCCTAGGTCGTCAAGCAGAACAGATGTATGAGGATAGATTTGCGAGTGAGAGCTCTTCAGGAATGACAGACATTTCACTTTCGAGTGATCCATTCAGATTTGATAGCCAGTCACCAAATTTCCATGACTCTGGCTACATTAGCCCCCCCGCACAAATAAGGGACATCATAGTTGAAGACACACGACCTCGGAGATTGGGCACATCATCAGAATCAAATATAAAGGAGGATGTAAATAGGATTCCACGTGCACATGTTAGTAACTAGTTCCATAACCTATTATATTAACACCTATTAATATTCTCTTAGATAAACCTACAAATGTTCTAACCTCTGTGACCTTCCTCTTTTCTCTTTGTTCAGAGAAGTGCATCATCAGGAAGCTTTGGATCCTTCGGTAGCAATTCGGTGTCTCTAAAATCAACTAATTCAGGCAGCTTAATTGATTCTGTCTTTGACGCAGAGCATGCTTGTGAAATTCAGCCGGCAGATTCTTCAACCTTGCCCCCTTTACCACAAAGAGCTTCTGCTGCAAACACAACCAAGATTGATCTGTTTAGTCTAGAATCTGTACAATCACAAAACACTTTGTCGGCCCCATCTACAGATTTCTTTGCTGATGTCAATCATAAGCCTTTTCTCGTGCCCCCTATAAATGAGCATAAGCCTCCAGTAGTTCCTTTATCTGAAAATGAAGGATGGGCAACTTTTGACTTACCTCATCATACCGAATCTCCTTTTAAAGAAAATCAGGGGCTTCCTCCAGTAGTTCCTAGTGAAAAAGCTCCTCCTATGGAAAGCATTGATTTATTTTCATCCATGCATAATACTCCAGATTGGTTCTCAGTTCAAAACTCTACAAGTCATGGACATTCTTCATTGGTGGTTGATCAGTGGTCCATGGGTTTTAATGAAGTTAAGGAATCAGCTGAGTCTAGGAATTCCCAGGTAAGAGAGAAAAAGTGGTCCTTTTCAGTATGGTGAATTAGTGTAATTTTGGGTGCAAGAGAAGTTTGTTCATATTATTCTCTTCAAAATGATAAGCCAAGGATATATTGTGTTTTACAGTGGAATGCCCTTCGTGATTCCACTGGAAACATTCCTCAAACTTTGGCTGGCATCCTACCTCCGAATAGAGAATCACAAGATCTGATACACAGGCTGCCTAGATCTGTTGATACATTTGTTGGTTTCAAAGCTCCAGAGGTGCTAATATTTTCTGTTGATTGCACATTATTAATGCTTATTTTTGCATTAGTATCTTATATAATTGAAATATATGCAGATTGTACTCAGTGATGGTTTTCTTAGTTCAGAAATAGATGATAAATCCCCTCTGTTGCTACACTTACTGGCAACGCTGGTTCATCATTTCCTCCACCTGCAATACCTCATATGGTGGATAAATTCTCAAACGAATATATATAATTATCTGGTTTAATGTCCATAGGAGTTATATCACATAAAAATGGTATTGTCTGGTAGAAATTTCACCTTGTTAGAATACACTTTACTCGTGCATTTCATGATTTGTGTAAAAAAAGGGCTAAATTCTCAGAGGGAGTTTGTCAATCTGCCACTGTCTGTTTTCGAGAACTTAGAAGTTCACAGGTAGAGCAGTCTTGACTTCTGATGCTTCACTTTCATCCATCTGTAACTGATAATAGGTGGAAGGCTGGATTTAAGGTTTCAGTTTAAAATGCAGTGTACAAAATCAATAGCAAAAGGGTCTGTTAGTAAGGTAAATTAATGGAGTTTTTTTTCCATGCTGACACCTAGAATGTTCCCTAATTCCCAAAACATGATTAAACTCTTCGTACATTAATATATAACACAACAACAATAACAACTAAACCTTTTATCCCAAGTACTTGGGGTAGACTATATGAACCAAAAGAGAATCACGCCGAATCGATCACATTGATAATCCTTCTCCATTCATTCCTATAGAGTAATATGTCTTTATTTAAACTTCTAGAATTCATATTTTTTCATATTATCTCCATCCATATTTTTTTTGGTCTTTCCTTTGCTCTTTTAACTTGTCTTGTATTGATAAGCTTCACTCGTCAAATTGGTGCATTTGTAAGTCTATATTGTGCATGACCAAACCATTGTAAACAATTTTTTCGCATCTTTTCTTTGATGGAAGTTACACCTATTTTAGTATGAATATTTTTATTTATCACTTTATTTCTCCTATTTTTGCCACATCTCTAACGAAGCATACACATCCCTGATACACTTATTTTTTGTGAATGACGTTTCTTTATAGCCCAACATTCCGTGCCATAAAATAAAGCTGGTATAATAATAGTTTTATAAAAAATTTCCTTCAGCCTTAACGGAATGTTACTGTTGCATAAAACTCTCGTTGTACTCCATTTCTCAGTTTGGATCGTATGGTTGACATCACTATCGATCTCTCCATCATTCTGAATAATAGAACCCAAATACCTAAATGACTATTCATTTGTATCTTTTGCCCGTCCAGTGTCACAGTATATAGTTTAGGGTTTATCGTTTACTAAATTTACACTCTATATACTCTTTTTTGGATGTACTCAATCTAAAATCTCTAGATTCTAATATTTGCCTTCATAACTCTAACTTGGTATTCATCCTTGCTCTTGTCTCATCAACGAAGACAATGTCATCAGCAAATAGCATACACCAAGGTATCTTCTCCTGAATAGCTCTAGTAAACTCATCCATAACTAGGCAAATAAGAACGGCTTCAATGCAGATTCTTGGTGCAATCTAATTGTGATTGAAAAATTATTTGTTAAACCACCATATGTTCTGACCAATGTTGAAAATAACGCGTTATGAAATCCGTTATGTTGCGTTATGAAACCCAACGGAAAACCAACGTTACTTAATAGTCGAAAATAACTCAATGCACCGTAACAATGCGTTTTTATGTTATTTTACGTTACGTTATATTACGTCATTTATAATAATTTTTAATTAGTTCTTATATTGATTTCGATTATTTGTTTTGATTGTTAGTGAATTGCTGTAGTTTTTTTTTCACTTGATGACTTGTTGTTTGCTTATTTGATTGCTTGTGGTATTATTAACTTGTATATCCTTATTTACTTGTTATAATTCCTTTCTAACTACTGAAATTTTTTTTTGTTATAATTTTTCTCTAATTACTTAAATTTCTTACTTGCTGATTAAATTGAATTCTCAGCTAATCTAAAATAAATAATTAAAAATAAAATAAATTGAGCATTACAAAATATAAATTAAAATATTGATGATAATTGAAAATAAATTTGAAATCTTGTTTTCTTATTTAAATGATGATTGAAATTATGGATTTGAATATAATTTAATTTATGAAGAAAAATATAAGAATTACTGTGAAATTTGTTAGAAATTTAGAATTTGGGATATAATTTTTTTATATTTTCTTTTAGAATTTTTAATTCAATTTTCAATTTATAAAATGTATTTTATATAGTTTTATATTTTTTATTAAATAAATAGAAAATCGTGTAACCTACGTTATGCGTTACGCTATATGCTATATAACCTGACAGAGACAAAACATTACGTTACCATTATCGTTATTTTAAACATTGGTTCTGACATTCGCTATTACTCTATCATACATATTCTTAATTATGTCAATATACTTGATGGGGACTCTTTTCTTCATCAATATCTACCAAAACACCTCTCATAGTATCTTATCATAGGGTTTCTCTAGATCAGTAAAGATCATAAGCAAATCTCTATTTCTCTCTCGGAATCGCTCTGTAAGTTAGACAAAGCAAATGAATAGCTTCTGTTGTCAATCACCCCGGTATGAAGCCAAATTCGTACTCTGATATTTTAACAGTCTGCCTAAGTCTATGTTCAATTAATAGAGTGTGAATATTTGTATATTAATATTCACACCTAAAATTATATACGGTTGGACAAGAAATCCCCCTTCATTAGTAACTCTGTTAACTATAAAGTTCACTGAAAATATTCTATTATTTTCTGTTTAAAAATAGAATATTGCCAATGTTTCGGAGAATATAATGGAATCAAGTTTCATTTAAACTATTTGTTTATGAAGACTGTTTTTACATAGATGATAAGTGAAAAACTACTCACTGAAGGGCGTTTTTTGTGCAACGTTATATAATATTTGGTGTGGGAAACCTGAAGATTTTAGATGTGTTTTGAAGATTAGAGAAGATTTTAGGTGTCGATAAAAACCCCTTTTTTATTTCTTTTATGTCATCTAGAATCTGTTGGATTTTTCATGTCATAAAAGATGCCTGATGATGCTTTATGATTTATCTATATGAGATACTCTAGGATTATCCAAGCACAATGATAACCGAGAAGCCTTTATAAATCCAACCATGTTATGGGTCAATTCCTTTGTCAAATTAACAACCACTTATCGTGTTTACCTCTATCGATTATGTCTATCCCTGGTTTATTCTGCTCTATCAACTAATAACCTATCAACCCTCCTAACTGGTCCTTTCAATGATCTCCGTTGCATATGCCTAAACCACCTCAATCGGTCCCCTCATTTTATCCACAATTTTGGAGCTACCACTAACTTCCTATTGATGCCCTCGTTTCTTATGTTTTAGCATTTTACCACTCATCTATCAACACATTCTCACTTCAGAAGCTGCTTCTCATTTTATGACTTGCTCAGTGACTCTCTCCTAAAGCTTCATAGGACAATTGTGCTTTGTATGTTCTATTATTGGTGTAATTGGTACCAAAAGTGCTTTATCACCAATCATTGGACGCTTCTTAGTTTCAATAATTTTGCCACAAGATGGATGTGATTGTCTTGTTGAGGCTTGAACCTGCTTATACAACATCAGTGTACTAGTGGGGCATTATCATCATGTTTCATGTTTTACCCTATTCAAATCGTTCAAACCCCATTATACATGTCACATAGACCTCCTACAACTTTTAAGCATATAAGAACTTGGGCATATGTTAGAGTTGAGGTTTTAAAGATCAGCTGATATGACATGTGTCACAATTATTATATTGGATTTTGAGCTATCCATTACGTGATATATTTTGGTTTTCATGTCTGATATTGCTGTTATGATGTCTGATATTATCTATATTTTTTTTATAATATGTCTGATATTGCTATTTCTGCTTGAATCGTGATATTGATTTCAATATTTAGATCTTGGGCAGAGTACATTTCCATAGTTAAGGTCCTTGCAAAAATATTTTCAAATAATACCATCACTGTCCTCCAATCTTTATGACCCAGCTAATTTCTTATACATTTGGCTGGAGTTGGGAGTTGGAGTATAACCTACTCTAACTCTAGTTACCCAATGAGGCCTATGGTTGACTACATATTTATAGGCAGGTGCCAAATTTGGATAATAACTGTATATTCAAATCTATCTGTCTAATAAAATCAATCTTTTCTGTTTCCCAGGTAGGGACCACTCAAGAACGGAAAGCACAAAATCCATTTGATCTTCCATTTGATTCAGAAGCAGAAGCTAACAATACAGTATGTCAATAATAGCTTATATATCCTTTTTCATGAAAAACATTCAAAGGAGTGAGCATATTTGAGGAAATGGGATAGGTAGTTGGAGGTTATTTTTTTGACTGACACAGATGCATGTGCCCACTAAATGCACATACACTATACATACATGCATTTGTACACAAGTTTCTTCTTTAATTGTGCCGTTTCTAGCATTTCGTGTTTTATTAGTTCTTGTGGTTGGGATGTTCTGCATATGCATACATTATCTATGCACACTACTAACAAAAGTCCATGTCAAGCGCACTAATATGCTAAACTCCTATCTGAGTCTTGAGGGTTACTTTGTTGTTGAAAGTTGTATTTTTTACTAATTTCTTGGAAGTTATGTCAGCTGCTAGAGAGGCTTGCCTTTGCCGCTACTTATAGAAATACTGATGAGAGAACTATCTTAATATCATTCATGGATAATAACTTGCTTGTATCATCTTAATCGAGATAGCAGTTTTTCCTTAATTATAATAATCGATGCTACTTTTGGATTTAATAAATTTTCCTAATCCATGGACAGCTTCATTGGTTACAAATGTATTTCTTTGTGGTTGAAGCATAAGTCAGATTGGTAATGAGGTGTTACCTCATTGAGAGCACAACTCCTTTTCGGTATGCCAAAGTTATTGGTTCGACTCCCCTTGTCATTTGGGGACTTTGAACTGGATAATTGAGAGCTAAAATAGTTGTGCGCGCACATGTTATAGCAAACAAAAACAATGTCTGATTAGTGGATGAACAATGTGAAATGTGATGGCAGACGGAAGCGATTTAGGGTTTGTGGTGGATGAATTGGGGAAGAATTTAGGATTTTGGAGGATAAATTAGGGTTTGGACCTCACGTCCAGGCGAATCACACGCTCACTCTCTCACGAATCACTCAAAAAAAGATTTGATAAAGCAAATCATATGCTCTAAAAAAAAAAAAAGATTTGATAAAGCAAATCATATGCTCTAAAAAAAAAAAAAAATTATATTTCACTCTATCAAAATTAGGGTTTTACAAGTCATATATATAGAGAATTCTAAAGTAACAAAATACCAAATCTATCCAAATCTCTAATCAAATCTAATCAAATCCTAATGCAACAAGATAATACTAAATCTAACCAAATTCTAATCAAATCCTAATCAAATCTCTATCAATTCTCCCGCGCTTGGAAATATTCACCAGGTGAATAGCGATAAGAAGAAAGTCAAGTACGGTCAACTGAAATTGGTCAATCTTCTCGAAATCTGGCAAATCTTTCCACCGAACTAAATATAAGAAAATCGAACAGTTTGGAAGCCAAATGTATGCTATCTGACATTTCCATGGTAGCGACAGTAACAATTGTAGAAGGTTTGGAGAGAAGTCAAAATCTGTCGCTTCTGTAGAAAATAAAGAATTTGGAATGTGAGCTGGAAAGTCACTGAAAACACGATCTTCCTGAACAGGGCAAATGAATGTTTCTGTAGTTGACTCTGGCAGAAAAATCGAATCATCAACTTTTGGATCTGTGGCAAATTGTATGATGGACTCGGTCTCATCGCCTAAAATCTCGAAAGCGGATATATCGATATCTAGACTCTTTCTAGGGCACTCATACTCATAATGTCAAAATTCTCCATATGCTGAACATTTGATAGAAGGATACTGATGAGCAGAGTGTCCATATCCTTCACACTTTGAACATTGTTTAAAGACAAGATGCGGAGCATACTGTGCACGAAGAAAAAACTGCAAATGGTTCCAAGTTGGACGAGATTTATAGTTGTTGAGGTACCAATCAGAAGCTTCTCTAACCAACTTTAATTTTGCATAATTGTATTTTTGCTCTGAAGTCAACGGAAAGTAACAGAAAAATTACTTCAAATTACTTTCCCAATTATCATAACCATTAGGATCATTATAACCATGAAAATATGGGACTGCATCATATATATTACACTCCACTTGTTTGAAATCGACATCAGTGTTGATATATTTTCCACAAAATATGAATTCCATATTTAAATTAAGTTCAGAAAATACCAAAATTAGAATATGTCGATTATATCTCGAATCCGATGCGAACCGGGCTTCAAATGGTTTCACAATCACCAAAAAAATCCTTAACAGGTTTGGATTCTCCTTAACGGGTCTGGAACCACTGCTGCTTGCTGCTGCGCTGCTGCTACTTGCTGCTGCTGTAGGAGAATAGGGGAATTTTGGTTTTTTTTTCTTCCTCTCTCTTTTTTTTTTTTTACTTTTTTTCACTCGAATTTGTTCTCTCTGTTTTTTTTATCTCTCTCTTCTTTTTTTCTCACTCGATTTTTTTCCTCTTTTTTTTATCTGTTTCTCTCTTCTTTTTCTATTTTTTTTGCTCCTTTTTTTTAAGATCTGATCTACTGTCAGATTTTTTTGTTTTAGTTTTTTTTTTCAGATTTTTTTTCTCTCAAATCTAAAAATAAAAAAAATAAGATGGAGATGGATTTGGACTCTGATACCTGAAGATGTGGATCTTTAGTTATGATACTTGAAAATGTGGATCTTGGGCTCTGATACCAATTTAACGGCGGACGGAAGCGATTTAGGGTTTGTGGTGGATGAATTGGGGAATAACTTAGGGTTTTGGAGGATAAATTAGGGTTTGGACCTCACGTCCAGGCGAATCACACGTCCACTCTCTCACGAATCAGTCGAAAAAAGATTTGATAAAACAAATCACATGCTCTTAAAAAAAAAAAAATCATATTTCACTCTATCAAAATTAGGGTTTTACAAATCATATACATAGAGAATTCTAAAGTAACAAAATACCACTCCAAATATCTAATCAAATCTAATCAAATCCTAATGCAACAAGATAATACCAAATCTAACTAAATTCTAATCAAATCATAATCAAATCTCTATCAAAATGGGTACGCAACTGTCAGACACACAAATGGGAAATATTTTTGGCATGCTTATTAATTGGAAATAATCAGTGTAGTTAGTGCATGAGGTAAAATATGAGTCGCATTGTACCTTAATGCTTCCAAAATCAGCCCGCTCTTTTTGCTTCAGAATTCAGCGTGCCTTGAGGTGTTCATTCAGGAGGCCTTTTTATAAGTTGGAAACGTGGAAGTGATGCCATGACAACTAACCTTGGACCAACCATGGCAATTCATTTACTGGGATGATGGTTTTTGTTGGTTCAGTGGTTAATTCATCTACACACGCTTCCTTAATTGAGTGAAAATGCTCAAAATCTTAACTTTGCTGTTGTATCAATCTTCTTGGGAAAATTGAGGTTGTTAAATACATGAATGCAGTAAGTACATGATGATATGTACATTAGCAAAGCTGGCAATTCGATTTTCTTAACGAAACTTAAAAAAAAAAACTTCTAGATGGAATTATGGTGATTCTATCAAAATAGTATATATTTAGTTGAAACTAATGTTTCTGACAACCATGTCTAAAATTTTCTCTCTCAAAAACCATGGTCTTCAATCTTTTTCTTATACCTGATATCCTGACAGAGCAAGTGTGCACTGGTATTGAGGGATTTAAATTGAGGATCATGTTCTAATACAATGGTTTGAGGGATTTAAATTGGGAGTATTAAACACTGAACTCCTTTCTAGTTTCGACAATGGGAATGAATGTTCTGGACCCAAATTGGTTTTAGGTTATATTTGACCTAGAATTCTAGATTATTATATTCGAAGAAAATATAGGTAGGAATTCATATCTAGAATATCAGAAGAAGATATAGGTGGAAATTCAGATCTGTAATATCATATTCAGAGCGGATTCTCGTCGAGTTCAAATCGGAAAATGTAATGTGAAACTGGTCTAAACAAGAAGCCATATTTGAATCCAAATCTTATTTCCTTTTTTCTCGGTTTTGGTCTTACAAGATCCAAGCTGGTCCTATTTACTGCCCTATGTGGAAGTGATTATTAACCCTGTAGATGGTTGCCTTTAATAATGTACCTTAAGAAACTTGGGATTCATCCTACTCTGGTGCCTTTGTTCTTTTTAGACAAGGTTCTAACTTTAACATCAGGAACTCTGAAAGTTGATGTACTGGTTGATTCACCATCTTTGCTCTCCAGTTGTTCGTATCAAGATCCATGGGGGCATAACTTCTGAACCTTGTGTGTGTGTGTGTGTGTCTTCTCGTTCGTTCATTTATTTGTTCTTAACTAGTATTCTTTTACCTTGGCAGGAATAACTTGTACTATTTACACATGTACATGTTAGACTCCATTTTTTTAATGATTGTTGATTAGCAATGTTGGTACATGCTATGATGAATTACAGTGAAATATACAATCTCTTTTTGGCAAACAATATGTTTCAAAACTTTGTTTCTTAGGCTTGTCATGTGAACATGAATAAATGCTCGCACTTTTTCCCTGTGGGATAGTTGGGTATTGGTGCTCCCCTGTTTCGAAAGTTGTGCATTTGAAAAAAGGAAGAAGAAAATTTTTCTACCCACCAACTAGTAACAAAATTCATCCCAATCCATCTACATTAGAATTTGTTCGAAATTTTTGATGAGTTTCCTCATGTTTGAGCATTTGCATCCAGCTTCTGTCCAGCACATCCGGCAAATCTTTATGGACAATCTTTGTGGCAAATCTTTGTGAAGAATTGAATGATGCTTGACTAAACAGTTCATTGCATCATGCTCAGGGTAGCACAAATAATAGTGTCCATTGGATTCTTAAAGGTCCTTTTGTTCTTACCAATTTTGTAACTTATTTTGTTATAATCTTTGCCCTTTTTGTCATTATCATCAGACAGAGAAATTCAGAGTTGTTTGGTACTCATCTTAGGATTGGCTTGCCTAATACAACTATCATCCAAATTTAAGCCTAAGTTTCACAGGCGATGCTAACAGTAACACAAATTGCTACGTTTATGGTATTTGGATTCTTAAGAGTTTTTTTTTGTTATTACGAATTCTATAATATAGTTCATCATAATCAGTGCCATTTTAGTCATTACCTCTGTTAAATTAGACTATTTTGCGTAAATACCATAGACTCACCTAGGATATTATCCACTTTAGATTCATAATATACAGGAAATAAATGTAATAGGAAGTCCAGCACTGATTACCTTACATTAAGAATTCTTACCGACGCCTTCTCGTCACCTGTACTGCACACTAGCAAAGGTATAGGGAAGGGCAGAAGCAATTGTCTCATGGATAATGATGAAGCAAAATATAAACAGACTCGGATTTTAACATCAGCTAGGATAAAATACTTCCTAGATATAGGATCGCGACATCTATACCTTTTTGCATATTAGAGTAGCCTACAAAAACGCACCTGATAGATTGGGGAGAACTTATCTAGATCAAAAGTCAAGTCATGAACAAAACATGTATGCCCAAATTCGAGAAAAAGGGGAATATGTCTTTATCAAGATAAATACAGGAACATGGACTTTTACCACACACAATAGAGGGCATCCTTTTAGTCAAGTCACATGCACATAGAATAGTATTAAACCACAAATATTTTGGAACATACATGTGAATCATCAAAGTTGAAACTTCTAGAATGTGTATGTTTCCATAGCAATACCTTTCTGTTGGGATGTATGTAAACTAAGATGTTTGATGAATAATTCTATTATGAACACAAAAAGGAAAACATCAGACTTCATATACTTCATAGTATTATCAATGTGCAAAGCACGAATAAATATAAAAAATTGTGTTTTTATTTCTTTACGGAAGAGGTCAATTGTGTGAAGAACAACATACCTCAATTTTAACAGATATAACTATGTCATACGAGAGAAATCACCCACAAAACAAGAAAGTACTTGAAACCCTTAAAAGGGGAAACAACATAGGCCTCAAACATGTAATAAACTAATTTAAAAGGGATACTATTATGTTTATCAACTTACTTAGGTATGAGTCACGATGATGTTTACTGAGCTTATAAGATTCACACTCTTAGATATAGTAGACGCGGTGGGTAGAATAAGACGACTCTGGAGTGAGGGATATCCAAGAAATTGATGTCACTGTAAAGGAGAATAAGAAGAACTTACAGCATAATGGGTGAAATTTAGTATCCAGATAGTACATCTGTCATTGCTCACAATCTATACCAATCTTTATTCCAGACTGGAGGTCCTGAAAGATACAGTTGGAAGGAAAGAAAGTCACTGAATAATTGTTATGTTTAGTAATTTGACTGATAGAAACAAGCAGCCATGAAAGTTGAGAACAAAAATAACATCTTTAAGGGTTGATGAAGTGGTAGCATGAGTTACTCCATTACCAACCGCTGTAGAAGAACCATTAGCACTATGAATTGGAAGATATTTATAAGAAAAAAGAAGTGAATTAAATTTGTCTCTAATACCTATCATTATGGGACGAGACTCCAGAATCTTACCTTTGGCTATCAGTGGAGGCAACGTAAGCATCCATACCTGAAGAGGATGCATGAGAAGTGTGAAGATCATCAAGAGTGAACTTGAGATGTAAAAGTTGGTTAAGATCAGTATGAGAAATGTAGACTACTGGAGAAAATGTGGTAAGAGTAGTTGAAGTAGTAAAATAAGCTATTATTAGATGTAAAATTAGAAGGACCGCTAGAAGGATTGCTCATCACTGCCTAAACCTATTCTAGTTTTCCAAACTTCTCCTAACAATGATTAAAAGTGTGATTCTATGAGTCACAGTGATCACATTGGCGGATTCCTTAGTCGTTGGTCGGATTGCTGACCATCATGACCACGATCTTCCCCTGAATCATGATTATAACTGACACAGGACGAAAGCGAAATTAGGGTTAGGGTTTGAGAAGTAGGTTTTTTTAGTGAAATTGGGAAAGAACAGGAAAGAAATTACAGTGGGTTTGGGAATCCACCCAGGCGAATCCACTCCCACTCTCTACGAATCCACGAGGAAAGATTTTACTCAGCGAAATCCACACTAGAAATTTCTCAAAATTTTCAAATATTATTTATCTTTCAATTGTCAATACTTTATACAAAGTCTATATATATAGGAAAATCCTAACAAACAAAATTCTAATAGAATCCAAAATCCTAATAAAATCAGAATTATAATAAAATCAGAATCCAATCAAATATTCTAAAATCCTAACAAGATCCAAATCTAATCAAATCTATTCCCAAATCAAATCTGATCTCCATCAATTCTCTCCAGTTTCAAAACATTCATCCCCGATGAATGCAGAGATAAGGAATGATAAACACGTCCAGATTGAACTAATTGGCATCTACAAGTATCCCAATTGGGCCATGGTGGTGAGGAACCGTATCTAGTACATCACATCTGAACCAAGACGGTAGAGGTGAAATTGGTTTCTTTCGTGAATCAGTTTCAGATGACTGTAAATCTCACAAATTATTCTGACCATAAATAGTAGAAACAAATCTATTCAAAACTTCATATGAATCTGTATGTTGAGTCGGTAATTTCTTCATAATTCCTGTAATGAATCTCTCAAAAGGAATTGAAGTTTTTACTTTATCATCAACAATAACTTTTTTTCTGTCTGAAGTTTCGCTTTGGATTGGAAGTTCCTGTACTCCTTGTACATCTGCAACTGATATGCAAATACTATCAGTAAACACGAATCGTCGACAAAGTTTCTTACAAAATTTTAGGAGATTTTCGAAAGAAACATTGCACAAATTATTCTGACCATAAATAGTATAAGCAAAACTTGTCGAAACTTCGTATGAATCTGTATGTTGAGTCAGTAATTTCTTCATAATTCCTGTAATGAATCTTTCAAGAGGAACTAAAGTTTTTACCGCATTATCAACAATAATTTCTTTTTTGTATGAAGTCTCACTTTGGATTGGAAGTTCCTGTACTCCCTGTACATCTGCAACTGATATGCAAATACTATCAGTAAATACAAATTGTCAACGAAGTTTTTTATGAAACTTTAGGAAGAGATTTTCCAAAGAAACTGTCGGTTTTACGGACACGTCATATAGGAGAGGAGGTGTTTCTGTTGGTTTCTCATCGTAAGTATGATCATCAGAAGTATTCACAGGTGGTTGAAATTTCGCAGTTGGTTCAATGAAGGATCTTCAGAAATCTAAACTATTGAGTCTTCAATTTCTGTGGATGGAAAGAAAGTTCTATCTGGCACTAGTAATGGCTTATCATGAACTTTTGTACCCGGTGTAGGCTGCAAAATACATTCACAAAAAATAGGAATATCTGCTTCAATCTTGTTAGCGATGCTATCATTATTAACCGTTTGACTTTTTTAATCCCTGCGTTTAAGTATTTTTTTTAAAACTGTCAAGTATTCGGCTACACTTTTTAAGCTCATCAATCATATATTGAAGTTTTTCATCATTAGTCATTATTTTAGGCTCAGACGATTGAAACTGATGAGATGATAAATTTGAACGGAAGTATTGAGTATACCAATTATGAAGTAGACGTCACAAGATATCCCAATCCAAGTATAATTTATACTTTTTACTCAAAGTATAAACTTCACCTAACTTTTGTCGGGCGTAACGACATTTCTGTGCTGATGTTGAATCAAAATATCTAAAAAAATCTTCGAAATGATTCTCCCAACCTTCATAATTTTGCCGATCTTCAAAACCGTAAAAAATGGTTATAGTAGCATACATATCATGCTCAACTCGTGATATTTTAGCATTTGTATTGATATAATGGCTATAGAATATGAATTCCATCAACTCAAAATTTTAGACCAAAAGTTTAGGAAATACCTAAGAAACACGGCGGCTCAAAAACGGCTCAAATCGGAGTTGAAACAGGCTCTGAATCACCTATTTCCCCCTTAACAGGTCTGCACTGTAAACGGGTCTGCACTGAACCCAATTTGAAACTGGATTGGATTTGAAATTGCGGGTGTGGCTGTTGCTGCTGCTGCTTGTTGTTGCGCTGCTGCCGTTGCTGTTGTGCTGCTGCTTGCTGCGCTGCCGTTGTACTTTTGCTGCGTTGCTGCTGGTCTTTGCTGCTTGTTGCTGCTGCTCCTGCTTGTTGTTGCTGCGTTGCAGTGGATTCGTTGGAGAAGGGAGAGTGGAGTAGACCCGGAGAAGGTTATGAGGAAGAAGAAGAAGATGCAGAAGAGGAAATGGGGTAGGGGGCTGAACTTGGGGGTGTTTGGGTTGGATTTGTTCTGGCGGAAAGGTTGTTCAGGTGGGGAGTTTGGGTTGAGTTGGGAAAAAACAGGTTGGGGAAAGAAGAAGATAGGAGAAAGGAAGGTTTTTTTTTTTTTCCTCTCGCTCCCTCTTTCAGATCTGATCTGAACTAAACCCTTTTTTTTTTGTTCTAATCTCTCTCTCTCTCTCTCTCTTTTTAAGATCTAATCTGAACTAAACTTTTTTTTTTTTTTAGATCTGTACTGTTTTTTTTCTTTTTCCTTCAGATCTGTACTATTTTTTCTTTTCTTTTTTTTAAATAAAAAGCTGAAATAAAAATAAAAGAGGATGGAGATGTGGAAGAAGATGGTGATAGAGAAGAAAATTTTGGTTCTAATACTAAGTTTGATGCAGTATGGAAGCGAAATTAGGGTTAGGGTTTGAGAATTAGGTTTTTTGGAGAAATTGGAGAAGAATAGGGAAGAATTTACAGTGGGTTTGGAAATCCACTCAGGCGAATCCACGCCCACTCTCCATGAATCCACGAGAAAAGATTTTACTTAGCGAAATCAATACTAGAAATTTCTCAAAATTTTCAACTATTATTTATTTTTCAATTGTCAATATTTCATACAAATCCCATATATATAAGAAAACCCTAACAAACAAAATCCTAATAGAATCTAAAATCTTAATAAAATCAGAATTATAATAAATAAAATCAGAATCCAATCAAATATTCTAAAATCCTAATAAGATCCAAATCTAATCAAATCTATTATCAAATCAAATCTGATCTCCATCAACAACCTTGACCACGGCCACATCTCCAACCAAAGTATAGGGCATAGTGCTCACCAATGACAGGAAACGAAATAGATGTGGTAAATCCAGTAGAAACTCGAAGAACTCTGAAGTATGTGGTACTCAGAAAGGGAACACCATCACCAGTAAGGATTTGACACCGCAACTTGGGTCAGCAAGGAAGAATCCAATTCAGGTAGCAACTTGGCAATATCAATATTCAGTCAGTACTCCTGTAGTCTTTAGATTGATCACTAAATGTTGGTGAATGTCAAGTTCGTCCATGACATCCTGGAGTGTTTGAGTAATAAGAAGGAACAAACATCTCCTACTGTTGGAGAGTGAACATGTGCCCAAAAAGCTCAAAAACCGTAGAGATATTTTTGTCATTATCATGTATCTCTAAGGGTATTTCGTATATCTCCTTAGCAGTCTTCATAAGCACTGGAAGTGGCCTTCTCCATACTGTTGCGGAGGCAGGTAATAATACAACAATCATGAATAATACAACACTCAGGATAATTAAATACAAGAAAAGGCTCAATGTTTCTTTGAGCACCAAC
The DNA here is from genome assembly GCA_036321105.1 of Dracaena cambodiana. Taxonomy (NCBI): domain Eukaryota; kingdom Viridiplantae; phylum Streptophyta; class Magnoliopsida; order Asparagales; family Asparagaceae; genus Dracaena; species Dracaena cambodiana. The sequence goes on along the minus strand of JAYEPQ010000014.1, from coordinate 11,039,414 downwards.
AAACACACAAAAAGACTGAGGCCATAATAAATATTATTTATATTTATTTTCACAATAGTGATAGCAAGTATGCATGGAAACATATGTTTTTTCACATTAGGTGCAGTAGGAGCAACATTAATAGAGGAATCATTAGTAGATGAAAAGTCTATGGTAAAGATCGAAACACAACTTACAGTTGATTAATCCTAATAGTATTATTAAAATAAAAGTAGAGTGCTAAAAACAACATAATCAGTAGCATTAAGAGGTAGGAGCAACAAGAATCATTCTAGAAGCGGGGCGAGATGTGTGGAGAGCTATCGAAGTGGCATGGGCTTGAAGCTGTGACTGGTTGCGGCTGCCAGCAGCAGCTGCGGCTTCAAAAGGCAGCTGATACCATATTATGAAATAGGCAGCTAAGTTTTCTTGATGTGAGAGATCACTTATATAGAATATAAACAAATAGTATTCAATGCGGGTCTATACCCAATTTCAATCATTTCCGAGATTTGCTTTGCTGTTGGCTTACTAAATCAATTCATGCATAAATCGAGAGATATCCATAGGAAGACTGTGAGGATTCTTGCTTACATTAATAGTTCTTTTGGAAAAGGGCTCTTCTATAAGAAATATGGACATTTTTACATCCTTGTATATTCAGATTTAAGATACGCAGGAGACAAAGGTGATAGGAAGTCCACAAGTGGTTACATTACAATTTATTGGGGGCAATCTAATGGCATGGAGGAGTAAGAAATATGATGTAGTGTCTCAATCGAGTGCAGAGGTAAAGTATTGAGTTATGATACATACTGTCTGCGAACTACTGTGGTTGAAGAACTTATTGACCGAGTTTGGTTTTAAGACAAAGGGTCTTATGCCCATGTATTTGATAATAATTCTGCTATCTATATCGCTTAGAATCTAGTATATCATGATCATACCATTTAAATAGAGGTAGACTGTCATCTAGCTAATATATACTCCGTCGTCCGATTAGTTGAATTATATCTTGACTAAAGCAGCATCATGGGCAATATTCTCTGGTTTGTATAATAAGTTGTGCATGATTGATATTTGTGCTCCAATTTGAGGAAGACTACTAGATTAGACTATTTTGGATTAAGTGTTCTAATTGGGTATACACCCGCTTGATTACTATTCTCTTGTACCTCTATATAAGTACTCTCTCATATCGACAATATTCAGCCGACTATATCATAACAACCTTCAAAATTGAAGTTCAGAGTTGTTCTACCCATCTCATACAAGTATTATGTGACTTGCTGGATGCAACTATCAACCTAATTGGTGAATGCCTAGGGTTGAAATTTTCTGCTTTAAAAAATATCTACTTATTTATGTTTAAAAAAATCTACTTATTTCCAGAAATCCAGAAAACACGTGTTTTGAATTACTTAATTTATTTCTTCTGGGGAATAAAACATTAAGTGCACAATGGTTGCACCATATTTCAGGTTTCTCTTCCAAATTAGAACTCTACCAATACTTAAAACTTCTAATATTTAATTAGTTCCCCTCCCTGGGAGATAGCTGATAATCGTGGTTTCTTAAATTTGAGATTGATTACATTTCCAATGTCTTATGGGTGAAAATTTGCTTCTAATGGTGTGGATATTTTATATTAGCATATGTTGTTTCACATAGTTGATTCGTGGTCATTGTCTTATATATGTCGATAATGATGCAAAATTATATCCCAATGATGCAAAATTATATCTCAACTGCATTTTTTGTCAGGCTTGTTCCAGGCAGCCTTAGGTGAAATAGTTTATCGTAGGTGATCTTCTTTCATTCTGGATTGTTATGGACTTTTCTCTAATTGCTGTTTTTGCAGTTTCTGGACATGAACTCTTTGCGAGCTGTATTGCCAAACCCCCAACTGCCTGCTGCTTTTCTACGTGGTTTGCCAGACCCATGGTTCCAACAAAATTCTCTGACAACATTTGTTCCTCCCGTACCCCTAGGTAAAGTTCCAAAATGCTTCCAACATATTTACTGGGCCTGATTATAGATGCAAAACTTACTTCTCAAATGTTCAGGTGGATTATCATATGTCGGAGGGCAAGTACCAAGCACTCAACTGCAGTAAGTTGACACTCAATATTTCTGATGTTACTTTTGTTAGTATATGCAATATTATTCTTATTATTGTAACAGGAACATACCTTCACAAGGCCCTGTAGTACCACTTGGTGGGAATCCGTTTGCATAGAGAAGTGGTCGTTAAGAAAAATTGTGGTTATTAAGTCAGATAATTTGATGCTCTTAATTGGTATCATCATTCATATACCTGCCCAGGCGCTTGTGGCTCTACAGTTGTGCCTGGTGTTCATTGTGCAGTGAGGACAGATTGATGTCATTCCCTTTATTTAACCAGGTGAGTGATCTCTTATTTTCCTTCATGAATTTCAATCACAGTTCGGGTTTTCAAGGGAAGAATCTACAGAAGTTGCTTGAATGATGGTAGGTCAAGTCATGAATACGGGTCTGGTAGGATCATGTATATTATTACATTGTGGTGACATGAGATATGTATTATTTGATTGTAACGTTTGTAGTTTGTTTTATTTCAGTCACATGAGCTAAGGACTGAATACGGTATGCACCTAGCTAATTATATTATTTGGCCTAGTTGATATCTTTTTCAGTGTGCATTTTGGACCTGTAGATGTTCTTCTATAATTTGCATTTCTAAGAATATTGATTACATAATTCCTAACAAAAATGATATTGGAATTGGTTGCCGCTTATAAATATTTTGGGGCCAACAACTTTGTTGGCAATTATGGTACTTGAACCAGTGGGAGAAGTTTTCATTTTCTTTTCTTCTGTTACATAAACTGGGAACATGTGAAATTTTGACGGTCGATCCATTATTCATTTACGGTTAGCCATAAAGCTTTAGACCGCTGGGTTTTCTACTTTTAGTTAAAAGCTTGTACTTCATAGAAGCAAATTATTTGTCTATAACAAAATTTGCCCTGATAGGAATGATAGGAATGAATGGAGAATGATTATCAATGTGATCGATCTGGTGTGATTCTCTTTTAATTTATGTAACCTACTTCAAATACTTGGGATAAAAGTCTTAGTTGTTGTAACAAAATTTGCCCTGAGCTAGTCGGCAGTTGATGTCTTAGAAAGCAAAGAAAGGGGGTGCAACACGTTATCCAAAACAGGAGCATGTCTATATGTAAATATGGCATATTATTCAGTATAATTTTGCTTCTTTTCATTGAATTATACACCTAGTCATTACAGTTTAAACTGCAAAATTTCAAAAAGTCCTATAATCTGTCCAAATTATGAAAGTTACACAGATGGACTGCTATTATCATTCTATAACTAAAGAAAAAATATTCATTCTAAAAAAGAAAAATTCCAGTACATAGGCTATATTGAATACTTCTGAGAGCCGAATTTGACCCGTTTACACCGGCAACCCCATCCTAGGGGAAACCACACTAAAACCAAGGGTAACCAAATCAGGTACAAGAAACAGGAGACCGCCCGCACAAGAGATTGAAAACAACCCGTGGGCTTTCGGTACAAACTAGGGCCACCCTCATTATTTATACTCAAAGGGCACTTGCAACATTTTCTGCAGATTTCTATAGAAGCTCACTTATCCTGGCATTTGTATACTCATGGCTTCTCTCGTTCTCCTCTTCTCCGAGCTCCTCCACCCTGACGATGCTTATTTGCACGCTGCCGACTGTTCTCGTACACACACATGTCCTCCACGGCGCGACCACAAGGGTGCGGATGCAGAGAAGAAACTGAAAAAGGATGAGAAGATGGAGGTTTTGGATTTGTTCGAGGATCCGCTGTATCATGCGAAGTTTTCAGTAGATTCTATTTGGCCTTGAGAAGGAAACATCACTATGTAGTGGCTTGAAATGTGAACTAATGTTTGTGTACAAAGCTTTTTCTGGATTGTTAGTAAAACTTATTTAGCTTTCTTCAATCGATTCATAAGTTATCATCAGTGATTACATCTAGTTATATTGCTTATTTTGTATGTGTTTGATGTATATTCATTCTCTTCGATTGTTCTCATTTTCGCTAATATTTTTTTTTTCTTTTTTAATAAGTTTGACTTTTTTTTACATAAAATGTGTTGGATCGACTTTGACTTTTTTTTACATAAAATGTGTTGGATCGACCTTACTCAAATTCTGACTTGGAATTCTACATTCGTATCCTGATTCATCAGAGAGTGGTGTGCTAAACCTAGATTTTTAATTTTATTTTTGGTGCTTTAGAAATATGCCTTAAAAATAGGGTGCTCTTAGTAATTTAATGGATCATCTTAGAAGTACTTCTCATTTATGTCTATAGATTAAATTCGGTTATAAAATTTTCGGATACCATTTATAGTTACGGTTGGGTATGGCTGGGTATACAGGGAGTTTGGTAGCAAATTCGGGTTCAGATATACCAGCAGATATACCCGAGTCCCTGCCTAAAATTTCCGATCCATTCGCAATAATAATTGTAATCTCGTGCGAGGTTTATATTTTAAAATGGTAAACTCATATACTCTACCTAATTTTTGTTAGGTCTTGTAGGTTAATTTTGGATTTATTCTGGTTAGGTTGAGGTTGTTAGGTCCATGCTCATTTGATGTTTGGGATGATTAGATTTATATAATGGGTTCGGTTCAGATATGTGTGGCGCATATAAATATAAGTAGCCTATTAAAAAAAGGCTAACTTAATCGGAAATACTTTGACAAATTATGAGCAAAAATTCTTTGAAAAATTGCTCGTGAGGGGGAGACAACTCATCTACTGTACAGAGTCCTTACATAACAATATGAAATAACTGTTAATAGGAAAAGGTAAAATAGAGATTAGTTATGACTCATAATATGTTCAATGTTTAAAATTACAATTTTTATATTCTAATGATATCAAAATGTGATCGGATCCACATGGGGTATAGATAATCTTGATCCAGATGAACCCAGAAGTTTAAAAAAATCCAGAAGTTTAAAAAAACTGTAGGGGTATAGATAATCTTGATCCAGATGAATCCAGAAGTTTAAAAAAACTGTGGGTTGGGACTCGGATCAAGTTTGACATCCGTGGTCTTGGGCTGGATGCATATTTAAAAAGATATTGAGATTCGCTGCAAGAGACGGAAAGCGCCGGCAAATTTATAGAGAAATGGCATATTCAAACCACGGTTTTGTACCAAAAAACCATTTGCATTGGAAAAAGGAGGTACTAACATAACAAGTTTGCATAATGTTTGGATTCAGTCAAGATTAGGCATGTTAGGTTAAATTGGATACATAAACAAGGTTAGGCATGCTAGGTTAAGTTGGATACACATTTATGTTGGTTGACCCTATGTTGGTTGGGTCAGATTTAGAACAATTGCGCAACCAAATTTTCTGATAATTTCTTTTTTTTAATATATTGCAACTATAGAATTTAATTTCATATTGCTGACAAGGAAGTGCTGAGTACTAGAATCCTTTGTATGGCTATCATTCACATAAGAAAAAAATCAGGAAGGGATTCAATAGTACTGTTTTAACTCGGTAGCCACAAACTTTTGGGCCTTGGCCTTTGGTTATAAGCAAAATTTAATATCCACTTTTGTTTTTAACCATTTTAAGGGTCTCTATAATTTTCCAATTTATACCCGAAAGTTTTAACAATTTTTAGTTAACGCATTACCGGTGGGTGCCTCAAAATCTGATACACGAGACCTTTTATAACAAAGAATTATGCAATCAGAGTGCACAAGCGATCTACTACAAAATATAAATATTACATAATATTATCCAAATTATGAGGATTATAGTATATGTGGCCATGAGAGAGTGCATAAATTATGAGGATTATAGTATATGTGGCCATGAGAGAGTGCATTGCCTAACATAGGTTATGATATAAGAAAGAAAGGCAACTCCATGCATAAGAGATGTACAAACTTCAAGGCGAGAGATGGTTACAGCAAAAAAATATCTTCAAAGGTCTATTGAGAATTCGTTGCTTCTAAAAGTATGATTCATCATCAGGCGGATCTTTCTTGGAGTCTTCAATATCTGGGTGTACTTGGTAACTTAGGTGTCAAATCCATCAGGCGGATCTTTCTTGGAGTCTTCAATATCTGGGTGTACTTGGTAACTCAGGTGTCAAATCCAACAAGAAATAATTTGAGCATGTAGTACTAAAATGAATGAAAATAGAAATAAAATAATGACCGGACAAAAAAAGACAAATAAGGTTATATTGCACCGAAAACAACAAAACTCAAGTATGTAGCTTGCAATTAGTAATGCAAGTATAATTTGTTATATTATGTTGAATTACAATGGGTAACTAAGAATGGTTAGTAAGAAATGTAATCGGAGCTCATGCTCGGGAAGAATACATGTATGCTGTGACATCATAATTTTGATCAAATGGTATCACAATGAATGAACATGTAATATTCACGCAAAATGAGATCATAATGACATGTTTAATGTGACATGGAATAGTCACATAAATTAAATCAATATGGGTAAGGTTGGGTCCTAAAATGGTCCACATGTATCTTGAATATTTAGGTGAAATTAGAATAAATCCTCATTCAGTATAATATGGTAATGTCAATCTCACTAAGTATTCAATCTCAATGTGATACTAAGCTAACTCTTAATCGGAACTAATTAGATAAGTTCGCTTATTATGGAAGCATCCTGTAAATCCGGGACTACAACCCAACTTCGGCAAAAGTCGGAAAACAAGTCATTTGCGAAAGCCGGTATTCAAGTCATTGACGAAAGCTGGTATTCAAATCATGGCTGTAGTCTGGATTAATAGTAACAGAAGGCTTATCGATTAAACAACATTTTTGGTATCTTCCATAATGCATTGATGGAGCCACCTTTTTAATCTCCATAAACTCTTATTATCTTGAAAACTTCATTATATTAACTTATGGGTAGTATCATGTTTAGGGTCAATATCATGACAGCATACTGTACAAGTCAAGTCACATTTATAGACATATTATTACAAGCAAGTAGAGATCCAAGAACATGTCCAGACAAAGCAAGAAACATGATATAATGTATATGCATAACACGAGTTAGAATAGTGGTATTATGCTAGTGTACAGTTATGGCAGAATTTTTTAGACCTACATAACATTATGCCAGGTCACATTTGAAGAGGAAAAATATGGTTGCAAGTGAGGTACAGAATTTTTGTGCAAATGTCATAACATTTGTTCAAGTAGTCAAAATATGAGTTTATCAGTTACATAAAATGTTCCCCCAGTTAAACTAGTGTTGCTACCAACAATAACTAATGCAAGAGTATGACATTAATTTTGAAAGCAAAATTAGTATTTTAGCAGCTTATAAAATATGAGTTAAGAATTGAATCCTTAATTAGGTAATGAATTTAGAATTGTGTAAAAGATGAGGGTGAGGTGCCAACTTCCAACTTAGATCTCTTAGCCAAGCCAGCCCCTGCAGCTTCACAAATTTAATTCACAAGCCCTTGCGACTACGTAAAAATGTAAGGGTATCTTGGCTATACAGAACGGTGGGGTCGTGGCAGTACAAAATGCAGGAGTTGTAGTAGATTTTTGACAAGGGTAACATTGGAGTTAGAAAAAGTGGCAAACAGAATAATTGTAGGACTTGGAGTCATCTTCCAACAAGCTCATGATGAGCTCAATCAGAGTCCTGGTTTAAAATTTCTTTTTTTTTTTTTTTTTTTAATTTAAGTTCTGGTTTAAAAGTTACAACAATTTTTCTGAGATAGTGTCCAAGGCCACTATGCCCTCGTGTCGGTACAAATATGAGAGTTTCTAGAAGGGCACACCATTTTTCCTAGTGAGCCCACTTAAAAATTTCATACATATTACAAGTTTGCCATCGATTTTTTAGGACTAAAATGTCCTTTCTTCAATCTCTTTTCTCCTTCTCTCCTATATTAAATTATCTCACAAATTAAATTTGAAAATTGATTTTATTAGGCCTTTGTTTACTCAAAAACCCTAAAAACCCCGCGAATTAAAAAAAATTATAAACCCAAAAAAACTCAAAGTCTGAACTGACAGTCCGGACTACTCTCCACTGTTCAGACTGACAGTCCGGACTACTCTCCACCGTCCGGACTAGCAGTTTGGACGATCCAATATGCGTCCGAACTGGAAGTCCGGACAGTGGGCTTCTGTCCGGACTTCTAGTTCGGACGAAAATAATTTCGTTTGGATTGGAAGTCCGGACAGAAGGGTTATGTCCGGACTTCTAGTCCGGACAGAATCCCACTGTTCAGACTTCCAGTCGGGACAGCTGGAAATAATTTTTTTTTCCGTTCTATTATTCATGAAGTTGTTGTAGTATAGTGGTGAGTATTCCTATCTTACTTGTGAGTGCCTCGGGTTTGATTTCCGACAATAGCTAATCCCTTTTTATTTTATTTTATTTTTCCAAATAAATATATTTTCTTGTACAACTATTACAGATGTAAGTATTACGAATCTATTTAAATTTCGGACTCAAACAAATTTTTTTCCTTAACCACTATTTCATTCCAATTCAAAGATAAATTAGATGAAACACATAATGATACATTTTCTTTTGCATTTTCTTTATTTGTATTTTCTTTTTACTTTATTTTATTTTTCCAAATAAATATATTTTCTTGTGCAACTATTACATATGTAACTATTACGAATCTAATTAAATTCCTGACTCAAACAAATTTTTTTCCTTAGCCACTATTTCATTCCAATTTAAAGATAAATTAGATGAAACACATAATGATAGGTTAATCATCTAACATTAGCAATCTAATCATCACTGGAGAAACCAATTGAAAACCAAAAAGTAAAATGGGACAATAGAATCAAAAATACAATATTTTAAAAATTCATATTAGTCTAAAACTAGAGAAATTATTAGATACATATTATGCAAATATAGTACTCGAACAACATAAAACACAAAAATTCATAATAATATCCATAATAAAGCAAATACAAAAGAAGTCTATCATAAAATCTATCAAAAAAAGTCTATAACATATCTAACATGTTATACGTTTTAATTTTAGCAAAAGTATTAAACAACACCCCATGCCGCTTCTTGAAGACCCTTTTATTATAGAAACCTATTAGATGAAAAAAATTAAAATATAATTGCATCAAAGAATTGATTATGCAAAAAACACAAAAAATTCATTCATCTCTCAAATTTGTACACAAAGTTTATCTCTTTCAAACTAGAGATTTCATCAATAACACATAAATACGAAACTCAAATTGAAACAACAATGTAAATTCATATAATGACAATCATGAACAAATTAGCCAATTATTCGATATATTGACCCTTCAAGATTATTTTCAGAGCCTCCTGAATCATTATTACTTCCCTCTTGCCTTGCACTTTCATATTTGAGCAGATTAGGAGTTTCTAAATTTAATTTAGAATCCACAGCAATTTCATCTTTTGTCTCGTATCGAAAGACGCATTGGTGACCGAGATGCTACTTTCTTCTTCCTTAACAAGATAGTTGGTCGTACGTGAGATGATTCTGCCGGATCCATCTATGGAATACAAAGTTATTTCATTCATAAATGATAGTTATTAGAACAATAACTTCTCTATATGTAATTAAGTAATTACAAAGTTAAATTTGCTACAAATATCATATTTTCTCTATTTTTATGCTGCAAAATAATGTACTATAAAGGTATAAACACACTGAAACCTTCTTTTGCTACTTAATCAACCATTACGACAATGCTATAAAACTTTAAGATTAAGATTAACTAATAAAATTTACCATTACCGTCCACGATTGTAAAATTAATGAAATTTTGTATATTTTACAACTAGCATTACAATATTTTAATTTTTTTTATTAATTATAATCAAAATATAAATTTTGAGATACACTTGTAAAAAATATGAATTGTGGAAAATTTATAAAAAAAAATTCTTCTATGAACAAAAAAGCTCCACCTCCAAAACTCTAATGCTTCATCCTCAATTTTATTATCAAAATCCTTACACCTCCTCCTCCCCTCTTTCTCCTCTCCAACCCAACAAGACTACCAAACCCAAATATCTCCCATTGTTTGCTCCAAAAAAAGACCAAAATTTTAAAAAAATGCTATATTAGGAGATCTCACCCACCTCGACCCAAGAAGCGACAGCGGGACGGCGGAATGGCGGCCGTGGGCTGGATCACTGGCGGCGGCAGGAGTTCGGCAGTGGGATCGGCGACGCCGGCGGCGGAAACAAAGAGAGAGAAGAAGATTTGGAAGGAGGAGGAGGTAGGGAAGGGAAAGAGGAAGATGAAGAATTAGGGGAGGTGGGAGAGGGAGGGAAGAGAGGATTTAGAGTTTTTGGGTTTCGTTTGAGACGTGAGGGAGAGAAAAGTGGGAGAGAAGAGGGAGAAGGAAGAGAAAAGTGGGAGAGAAATAGAGTAAGGGTAGTTTGGGTATATTTAGTGTGCTCACTAGGAAAACTCTCTCTTTTGTAAAGAGAGGGTAGGCTCACTAGGAAAACTAGACTCACTAGAAAATATGGTGTGCTCCTTTGGAAACTCCTTACAAATATAAGTGGCTTGGAGGCCGTTTTTGACATGATTAGAGTTAAAATTAGTGAAAATAGAAAATATAAACATTATATGGCTGGAATTATAGTTTCAACAAGTCGAAGATGAGCTCAAATTAGAGATTTGAGACAAAGTTATGATGGTTTATTGAACTGATACTCGAAGCTGAACTACCCTCACGGCCGAGTAAAATAGCAACTTATTAGGGCTTTATTTTGATGAGGTTCGAGCTGAAATTGACAAAAGTGAAAAACATGAAAGTTGTCGATAAGTGAATTATTTTCAAATAAGACCTATTGTCGATAAGTGAAAAACATGAAAGTTGTCGATAGGTTGATTATGTTGATTTAGGATTATATACAATTAGGATTAAATTATATATTCTCTTGTTTTTCTTTTTACATTCGCCTCCATCTATAAAATGATGGTCATTATAACGTTTTATAAATACCTCAGAATACAAACATATTCTTCTCTCTCAGTTTTTAGTTTTATCATGGTGTCAGAATCAGATTGAGAGGTGATGGCGCTTGCATTAATCGCTGGCGTTGCCTCTGCCGCAGGCACAACCCTTGCTCTGCCCCCCTGCATGCCAACTACATTGTCTCACCGTTACCGACTGCAACTCCTAGGTCTATGATGGATCCTGCTCCGCCATAGACCTAGGAGTTGCAGCCGGTAATGGCGAGGCAGTGTAGTTGGCACGTAAGGAGCAGAGCAAGGGTTGTGCCCCCTGCGTGCTAATTCACCACCTCACCAACGCCGGCACCAGCGAGCAATACAAGCGCCATCACCTCTCAACTTGGCTCTGATACCATGATAAAATTATAAACTGAGAGAGAAAATATAGAATAAGTTTGTATTCTGAGGTATTTATAAAACGTTATAATGACTATCTTTTTATAAATGAAGGAGGTGAATATAAAAGGTAAAGAAAAAAAAATATATAATTTAATCCTAATTGCATATAATCCTAAATCAACATAATCAACCTAATTAGAGGATATTTGACAAATATACTAATTTAGAAAGATATCCTGAGATATACTAATAAATTAGAGGATTTGTCAAATATACTAATTAGGAAGATATCCTAAATTAGTAAGATATTCTAATAAGACCAAAATCATGTCAACTGGAGTTTGGAATCAAACCTTATAGCAAAAATACTGAGAGGATGTACAAGGCTACATTGCCCTCCCAGCTATGCAAAAGGGTACCCTCACGGCTGTGCAAAAGGATACTCTCACAAGTAATGAGTAATCCTAGATCAGCGAGGAGGCAAAACATCATCGGCCCCCGCCAGTGATACTCCTACAAGAAGAAGAAAGAGATTGCTAGACCAGCAAGGAGGCAAGGAGATCCAACAAGGGGAGATAGCAGCCCTAACCACAATCCAAAAAGAAAAGCAATTGTTATAGAGAACAGGGGTGGAGATGGAGGCACAGGGCAACATACGACTAGAAGAGAGACATGCATAAGGTCAAAAATCCCACCTCCACTTCATCCAGAAGTCTCAACAGCGGAGCAGGTAGGTAAAGAGGCACCACGACCGGCACGTGAAAACAAGGGGCAAGATAACTAGGAGAGAGGGGGACCACTCAGAAGGAGCCACTACTACAAGCATCAGTGGTGAGCATCACACTATATCTACTCTTTTCTTTTTCTCTTTTATTATGTAAGATAATCTATGTATCTATATAACGAGTAATCCTCATTAGAGAAGAGAACTCATATGTAGCAGGTTTCATTAAGAAAGTTTAATGGAATGCGAGGGGAAGTATCTTACCATTTTAGCTCAAAAACAAAAAAGATACTCTCACAGGTGTGTAAATTCCAGTAACTTGGAGCTCATTTTTGGACATCTTAGTCGAGTTGTAAAACGTTAAAAAAAATGAAAAGTTGTAGATAATTAAAATATTTTTTTTCAAAATGAGACCATAAACTATTCATTTAGAGCATTAAATCAAAAGTTATGATAAAAATACCGAGAGAATGTGCAAGGCTATAGTGATCTTGTGGCTGTGTCCAACCCCAACTTCAAGTCAAGTTTAGGCTAGGTTATAGCTAGAACTATCAAAATAATATAAAGATGAGTTGTAGACAACTCAACCATCCCTGTAACAAAAATGAGCTAAATCAAAGTTGTAGATCTAAAGGTATGCTAATATTCTAGTGAAGCTAAAATGTTAGATAGCAAGATCCTTCAGCTGAGGCTTTTAGACCAGCCTTTCAGGTAAGTCAGAGTTGTTCGTGGAGTATTTTCTTACTACGAAATACGTGAATATTATGATGAGTGATTTCTTACCGTGGAGATATGAGTGCTTATGTCACATGATGTCTTGCTTTGTTTTATTCAAATGAAGGAGTTAATGGCTTCTTGAGAAATCAAAACCCTTGCGAGTTAAAGAGCAAAGCTAATTTGGAGTCTTGGTAGGCCAAAATCAGACGATTAATTGTCTCTCTCTTAGAAGAAGATGATGGTCAGCCCTAACTCTCTCTCTCTCTCTCTCTCTGTTAATCTCAATGAATTCAAGACTCTCACGTGTAACATGAACTCTAAAAGATCTTCAAGACTTTAAATCTCTCTCGCATAATTTGAATTGCCAAAAGACCCCCAAAGTCTTCCTCAAAGAGCCTATTTATAGACTTTAGTTGATTATGAGAGTTTTCATAGGGATAGGAATAGAAGATTTTTGTATTTATCAAAAATTCTAATCAAATATTTGATTTTGATTTAAATATCTTGAATTTGGATTCTGATTGGACTTAATTTGGGTATTAGATAATTCCAAATCTCAATCGCAATCAATTTAAAATTCTGAAAATCTGCCCACGTGGAGTTAAGTACTGTGGATGCAGAGCTATAGATTTAGCTCTGCGTTTTACTCCAACACGAAGTTAAGCTCTAGCTGATGCAAAGTTGTGGACTTAGCAATGCGATCTGCAAAGCTACTTGCCATCTTTTTTTTATTTTGAAGTTTTTACTTCCAACAGGACCCCTCCAAAGTTTTCAAAATTGCTATGACTTGTAAATTTTGAAATACTTTGGATTAATGTTGAAAATAACACGTTATGAAACCCGTTATATTACGTTATGTTACCTAACAGAACCCCAACGCTACGTAACAATTGGAAATAACTCAATGCACCGTAACAGTATATTTTTTATGTTATTTTAAGTTATATTACGAAACGTTACGTTAAATTACGTTATGTTACATTATTTACAATTATTTTTTAGTAATTTCTATATTGTTATTGATTGTTATTTTGATTATTAGTGAGTTACTGTAATTTTCTTACTTGATTGTTGTTAGTTTATTTGATTGTTTGTGGAATTGCTAACTTATTAATTTGCAATTGTTTTCTTATTCGCTTATTGTAATTTCTCTCCGATTATTAAAATATCTTATTTATTGATCTATTGAATTTTTAACTGAACTGAAATCAACAATTACAAATAAAATAAATTGATTATTACAAGATATAAATTACAACAATGATAATAACTGTAATTGAAATAAAAAATTAGAATTTTATTTTCTTGTTTTAATGATAACTGGAATTACGCTTGCATACTTAATATAATTTATGAAGATAAATGTAAAACATTATTGTATTATATATTACAAAATGGTTTTATATTCTTTTCTTAAATATTTTTAAATTTATTTTTTAATTTATAAAAATTATTTTATATAATATTATATTTTGTTTTATTAAATAAATACGAAATTGCATAACCTATGTTATGCGTTACGTTACATGCGACATAACATAACAGAGGCAAAACGTTACGTTACCGTTATCGCTATTTTAAACATTGCTTTGGATCTTCAATTTAATGATTTGATGATTGACGCGAAGCTAAACTGATGTGATATTTACTGCAACCGTACAATATCAGTTGTAGCGCTATACAGGTCATCTCACAAAGATCTCAGGTATTTTGCGATTCTTACTAATTCTATAGTCTAACGGACTAACAAAGGATTCTAAGTTAGATTTGAGAGTTAATCTAATTAGCCTAGGATCTAGAATCCACTAGTTTTCAACCATATATTCACTTCTATTATCTTCTTCTATCATAAAAATTTGATCTTTTAGTTTAATTTTTATTTAAAGTGCCCTAAGCATGAGTTATCAAGTGGTGTGCAAGTATAACTCATCAAAAATACTACTTTTCATAAAAATAAACTAAATCATTAGATAATTATTTGAATAAGATGAAAACCAACAACTCCAAATCCTAACTAAGCATAGGCTATCAAAAAACTTAACTCAAGTATAACCTATCAAAATATTAATCTTTAAGTTCTTGTATTTTAATCTTTTCATAGAAAAATCATGTCTTTATTTATTTAATTTAAGAAGAAAATACTAAAAAGCAATTACATGGTGGATTCTAGTTTCATCTACATCCTAAAGCTTCATAGTTCTAGTTAGTAAGATCATATTTTTATCTAGAAAGCAATTAAAGATTATACTAGAAAGCAAGATAAATTTATCTAGAAAGCAATTAGAAGAAGATTACTTAAGAACAATTGATATGCAGCAAATGTTACTTCTGGAATCGGTATTGTGGCCGTCACCCCTTCAGTAAAATTTTAATTTTATTAAATTAAAAATGGGTACAAACTATATCCTAATTTTATATTAACTGCTGCATAAAAAACTCTAGAATACAAGGATACGACCAATATATACGCTTCAAAAATTAAATCCTAATTTTAATACAACTGATAAACTACAAAATTACCTTGAAGCCCTCGAAGAAAACTCAGCAAGTGGGGCCCTCTTTGTGCCGCCAATTGGCGGCAAAATGCCGCTATTTAGCGGCAATATTATGATAAAATTGCTTGAATTTTCTTCCGCATGAGTCTCGTGTCTTGTACTCTTGGATATGCTGACTGTATTTGAGTTTGACTCTCTGAAATATTTTAATCTTATAGTTTTGTTCTTTTTAAACTCTTTTTCGGGCTTTGTTTCCTAATCCGGTTTTGATTTCATGTCATCTCCTTATATGAATCGGATTACATAAAAAACAAACTAAAAATACTTCAATAGTATTTATTTATATAAAAAAATAGATAAAATATGGGAGGAAAATACAATATATGATACTAATCATAAACCACCCTTTATCTCCGCGTTTTCATTGCAACACACGAAGCTAGTAGCTTCGCGTTGCACCGGCATAACGACTCCAAACTCCACGCCGAATACCAAGAGTCGGGTTTTCTCAATTAAATAGAATCTTCTCCTTCATCTTCCTTACTCTTTGAAAAATTTTCAAGAACTCCAGAGATCAAAACTCTCATTTCCTAGAGTTTTTCAGTGATTTTCCTCACCAATCTTTCGTGATTTCTTGGTCAATTGCACCCAAGAAGATAGTCGCTCCTTCACGAGGGCAATCCTCATCGCCGGCTGGCAAGAGCAGTGATGGCAGTGGCCGTGGCAGCAGCCGTAGCGACGGCCCTGTCTACGCCATGCCGATCGGAGGTGAGATATCCTTTCTTAGACCCTTAAACATCATCTTAATGGCGATTTGGTTCGGTTTTAACCGGCCAAATGCCTTCTTCACTGGCGAAATCATCGCCGTACTCTGGTTAGTGATGACTTGGAGAAGAAGAGATCTCTAGTCTTCTTCTGCGTGAAGTTACTTCGTTAGCTTCACGTTGAACGTTTATTACGCGAGGTTATCTTTGACTGTTGTGCTTCCTGCGCGAAATTATGGTTTAGCTTCGCATTTTAGCTTCTGACACGAAGATATTTATTAGTTTCACGTATTTTCTTCAGTTGCGGAGTTATTCTTTAGCTTCGCATTTGATTCCATACGAAGTTATTGATTATCCTCGTGCGAGTTTATTATTAACTCCGCATTTCAGTACTTAGTGTTTTCCAACTGCCTCAACTATTTCTAAGTTTGATTCTTTCTCTTGCAGTTGGCTCTTCAGTGGATCATCTCTTCCGCATGCCTCACTTTGGATTTGCTGGAGGCGCAGACCGAGCAATTCAGTTCTGATTCACAACCAAGATTCCTGCATACAAACTAGGTCTTAGGGAACGTCGGGAAAAGCTAGTGAGATAATGTTCCGCCACCGCAAGGGAGATCATTACTGACGCTCCCTTTGAAGCTATGAATCGGGATGTGGTGGAGAAACCGACCTTCCTCTTTGGCGACACGGTGAAGAATTCAGATGAGAACTTGTTTGAAGAGGAAAGCAAGTGGCTTTAGCAAATTGGAGACTTACTAATATTCCTGCCAGATATAGAGCGAAACTACCCTCTAGTATACCTTCAGAGGTCATCATCCGAGACCGGGAAGTTCTTCACTCCAGTAGGAGAGCTGGAACTCGCTCTCCACAAGATGTACAAAGTATCCACATTGTCGATGGGCGAAGTTCCTTATGAAGAGTACATCCCGACAACTGAGCAGCTAAATATGCTAAAGGCGAGGGACAAGCTTATCTATGAGATGTACTGGGAGATGATGTGCCACTACCGTATTTGCACTGACTTAGTCAAGATCAGAAACCAAGGGATTGGGCACAAGAAATGGGACGACTACTTCTTCTTGAACTTGAAAGAGAGCTTGTCGTGCATTTGTGGACTCAAGCCCGTTGACATTGAAGAGATCAACCGGCGCATTGCAGAGACGGGGGCCACGTCATACACGACAGAGTCAAATGAGGGAGGATTCACCCCCAGCACTGCTTTCAAGAGCTTCCACTACTAGGCACAGTTCCCAGTTTCTGATAGGGGTTTAATTGTCGGGTTTCTGATGTTCTGGCTGAAAAGGTGTGTCGTTCCGTCACTCCCAAAGGATGCCATCACGATAAACGTAGTTTATCCAGCAGTGTTATTGGCATACGGACAACCACTTGGACTCTTTCTAGTAATGGTGAGAATCTTCAAAGCGGGCTCCGGGCTCTCTACAATAATTTCATTCCCCAGGAGAAGGCAACGGGAAAAGCAGCCAAGAGAAAAGCGGCGTAAGAGTCCACAAAGGCTAAAACACCAAATGTTATGGTGGAGATGCCCTATACATATCTGATGGCTTGGCTTGTTGATGTGAAATATCTACTGTAAATGCACAGTGTTAGTTACAGTGCTAACAGGTCGTTCCCATAGAGATCTAGAGTGTTTTGCAATCTTGCTAACTCTATTATCTTGACGAGCTAACTATGAGTCTTGATTGATGATTTGCAATTCTAATTAGCCTAGGTTATGAAATCCTCAGTTCACAACCAAATATTATCTATTCGTCTTGCTTCTTTAATAAAAATTTGATCTTTTAGTTCAATTCTTACTTAAAGTATCCTAAGTATGAACTATCAAGTAGTGTGCAAGTATAATCTATCAAAGAAATTACTTTTTATAGAAATAAACTAAATCATTAGATAAATTCAACAAAACGAATAAAAACCAACAACTCCAAACCCTAACTAAGAATAGGCTATCAAAATATTTAAATTAAACATAATCTATCAAACTTCTAATCTATGAGTTCTTGTATTTTTATTGTTTCATAGAAAAATCCTATCCTTTTTTATTTTTATTTTAGGAAGAATACAAATATATTAATATGAGGTTGATCCCTAGTTTCATCTACATTCTAGGACTAAACTAGTTAGCTACTCATACTTCTAATTAAAAAGATTCTATTTTTATTTATGAAAGCAATTAAAGATTTACACTAGAAAGAAAGATAAATCTATCTAAAAAGCAATTGGAAGAAAAATACTTAAGAAACAATGATGAGCAGATAAGGGTACCTCTGGAGTCGGTATGGCGGCTATCACCTCTTCGGCAAATCCTAATTTTATTCAATAATTTCTGATTACAAAATTACATCATAAAAAATCTTAGATTATAAGGATACGGCCAATATATAGGGTTCAGAGAATCAAATCCTAATTTGAGTACAAGTGAGAAACTACAAAATTACATCGAAACCCCGCAGAAAATTCACCTAGAGTGGGCCCTATGGAGCCGCCAATTGACTGCTAAGACCGCCAAATAGCGGCAAAAATATGGTATCTTGGCCCCAATTTTCTTCTGCATTAGTCTCTAGTCCTTTGCCTTTGATCTGGATGACTATATTTGACTCTCTACAGCATCATAGTCTTGTAGATTTGCTCATTTTTAACTCCTCTCTGGGTTTGGTTTGCGAATTGACTCTGAGTTTATACCATCTCCTTGTAAGAATAGATTTATCTGAAAAACACACTAAAAATTTCCAAGTAGAATTATTTAAATACAAAAATAGATAATATGGAGGCTATAAATATGCAATATGTAACACTCATCACATCCCACACCTATTTTATGTTAGTTCTCAAGCAAAACCTAGACCTAAAAAGAAAAAAAATCCTAACTCACTTTCGCAGGAATCGCGATTGCTCTTAGTACGTGCAATAAAACTTTAAACCCCTAGGTTACTTTAGTGGACGAGTTGTATCTCGTGTGGGTTTGCAGTGAATATACCTACAAAATTCATGAAGAAAATAGATTAAGGAATAAAGAAAAGAAAAATAAGGATAACCGAAAATAAAGAAATATAAAAATTTTATATAAAAGAAAGAAAAATCCCTTTTTTGTGATATTTTCTTTAATTAATCTCACTAATATACAAACTCAATAACGCATTTAGATTATCAATTTTTAAGTCAAGCGTCATATCAAATACACTTATCATTTTAATCAAAAATTTAAATCCTATCTTTCAATACCCATTAATAGATAATTCATTGGCTCCTATACATGTACATGCACGTGTGATAGTCTACTTCGGTTTTGGACTCCAACTCTAACTCATGATTCATCTCCTCTCTCATAACAATTTTTTTTTCTCTTTTTTTTTGCGAATATTTCACCTTTCATGCGAATATTCACGCTTGCTAAGGCGCAAAGTACCCAATTACTCGGATCATACTTTTTTTCATTTATGAAGCTATTGTCTTAATACCAGGCTCACCCCTTTTTAGTTAGTTACTCTAAAAACTAGCTGAAGTGTAAAATAAAGAAATCTAAAAATCTAAAAATAAAAAAATAAAAATCCTAAAAAAACACAAATAAAAAAAATCTCCTAACTCACTCCCCCACATCTAAACTCTTGTATGCCCTCATATACGACCCAAGGGCAGTGAAATAAATATGAAAAATATTATACAAATAATATACAAATAATGAGAGTCGTGAAATGTTAAGATCTCAATATTGTCACCTTATTAACGCATGGAAAGCGGTTACAACCTCTCGATCGCTTCCCACTTTCATAGTGTGTACGTTTCAAACGTGAAGTGAGTGCATTATTGTATCTCATCATTCTCCTACAAATCATGAAATTACCTGTTTATTTTCTTTTTTATTGTCTACATGTAAGAATTAATAATTAGGTTAAAGTATTTTTTATTATAAACTTGCCAATCATCGTTAGTAACAAGCACACATGTAGAAATATTGTGAGGTGAGAAGAGTACAACATGATCAAATGAATGTGGTGGTGGCCCTTCTAACTCACGAAGTAATGCAAGCTCCTTTGCAAACAAATCCTCAAAGATTTTCTCATAAATCAATAGCACACTTGCACAAGTATCATCATACGTTGTGTTAGTATATGTCAATTCGTTGAATAGCATGAGCTTATCCTTGAAAATTTGCTCAAATGAGGGTTCATCATCAGTACAAGGGGTAGAATGAGAGTGCAAACTGTGAATCATGTTTACTTCAATAACGGAGCTCGTTGTGTGCTCATTCATATTGAATATGTTCAATGCCACAGTCATATTTCCAAATGATAGTTTCATGAGGCAACTCCTGCAATCAATTAATGCATTTAATGTTGTAAGGAATGGTCTACCCAAGATAACGAAAATTTAATTTCGTAAATTGGAAATCGACTTAGTTTTTAAGACAATGAAGTATATAGGAAAGATAAACTCGTCGACCTTAATGAGCACATCTTCAACCATACCAAGTGGTCTCTTGATCGAACAATCAACTAGCTGTAATGTGACCTTGATAGGTTGAAGTTTTTCTAACCCCAGTTGCTGACACTTGCCCCTAAATCAAGCAATGCCCTATTAAATGTAGTGTTCCCAATGGTGCATAAGATTGTGGGGGATCCTGAATCTTTGTGTTTGACAAGTAAGGAGTTAGAGAGAATTTGCGATATATTTGCAGCAAGAAAAACTTTCTTCGGAATGTTTCTTGCTCGTTTCTTAGTATATAAATCCTTGAGAAACTTGGCATAAGTAGGAACCTGTTGTATAATATCAAAGAGTAGAATATTAACTTTCACCTACTGAAATATTTCAAAAATCTTCTCTAGTTGCGGTGAAGGCTTCCTAAGCCGATTGAGATATGGTGCTTTCAGTTTAGGAACAGGTTATTCCAAATGAACATGTGATGGTAATGGAGATGATGGAGATAGATGTGGGAAAAAGATGGAAAAGATGGTGTAGCCTGCGAAATAGTAGGAGTGAGATCAGAGAGCATAGCTAAATTATTGTCCACTTGCTTCCAGATCTGAGCGTGTGAATGACATTGCATTAGTGAACATGGGATGAAACAGAATGAGATTAATTAGAGTTGGGGTTCATTATTGGTTGGCTTAGAAAGATACATGGTCCTCACTCCCTCAGTTATATGGCTAACTGTCCAACTGGCTGCTCTATACTCTTGATCGACTGAGAACTTGTAAGAAATTATTGGTCAGTCCGTTGTATAAAGTCAGTAGACACTTTCATGAAATTTTGCATTTGTGTGTCTAAATTGGATGTCGTCTTGAAAAGATTCTCCACATTCCTTTCAAGTGTCGTTAGCCATCTATCATAATCATTGTTAGACTCTCGCTATGAATATGATTGATTATGTGCAGGTGGTCTATTCCGGTTGTTCCCTTGATTCGTAGCATTTGGGTATTGATATACATCCATGTTAGGTCTTGGAAACTGACAATTGGTTAGAGGCTGCATATTAGGGTTAGGGGCCCTCTGATATTGCCCTATCCTAAGAGTGATTTAGATGGTTCCTCCAGCCAGAATTATATGTAGTAGCGTATGGATTATTCATGGTTCTTGTATATAAGGCGTTCACCTGATCGATTGTCGGACCCATAGAATTCACTAACAGTGGACACTCCTCCATAACGTGATTTGGAGTTTCGCAATTAAAACATGTGGGATCTTGTATTTGATTTATTTGACCCACTAGTGGAGTACTAGGAGTCTCTAATGCCTCAATTCTCCGCATAAGGCTGCAATCTTAGATTCGGCAGCTATAGAGCTGTCGACACTGTAGATCGCACCCTTATGCACAAAAGTTGATGCATTGATTTTTTCAGCGGGACTCTCTCACTGCATAGTTTTTCATAGGTCTTCAAGGAAGTCCCAGGCTTCATCCTCATTATTTCTCATGAATTCTCCCTGACACATTGACTCAAGAAGAGTTTTGGATTTATAATCGAGTCCTTCGTACACAATTTGATATAACCGCCACTTTTCTACCGCATGGCAGGGGCACTGAGCTAACAAATCTTTAAACCGTTCTAAGTATTTCTAGAAGGGTTCTCCCGACACTTGACGGAATTAATTAATTTGATTTTGAATTTTTGGCGTCTTGTGCATGGGATAATACTTTTTGAGAAACACTGTAACGAATTCATCTCAAGTAGTGATTGAATCAGTAGGCATACTGTACAACCACTTCTTGACATTATCTTTGAGAGCGAATGGAATGAAGCGGAGCTTAATTGCATCCTCTGATAAGTACTACAGTTTAATCATCACGCACACTTCCTGAAATTTACTAATAAAGAGATATGCATTCTCAGAATTAGAACCAATAATTTAGGAAGCATGCTGATGTACTGCGGTTTCAGTTCATAGTGATTAACCACTGCGTGTAGGAGTTTGATGCATGATGGTAGTGATGTGCGTAACGAGTAACATTGATTCTTAAGGATCAGGATCGGTTGGTCCATCTTGTCTGCCATGAGCAAATCTGATCTCACTAATCGATAAAATTGATCACTGATCCAATGTGGCATGAACCAGTGACTGTGGATGCGTGAGTTTACTAAACTAGTGCAAGAAGTGAGGTGTGATGAAGATAAAATTGTGGAAGAGATATGATCAAAGAGAAGATGTGATTCCTACTGTTCCTACTGTGTTTTTCTTTTTGAATCTTTTTACAAAACTAGAGAACCAAAACACAGAACTGGAGAAAATATGGGGTCAGAATTTACCTGAGCTGCCGCTATTTGGCAGTTCTTGCCACTAATTAGCGGCAGAGCCAAAGAGATTGTCTCTCTGGTTTTTGCTACGCAACTCTGAAACTCCTCTGATCCCTTTTATCTTCTTGTATCTGCACTTTTTGGTTCTTGCACACTCAACACATACTGTTAACCCGTAAAATATTAGGAAAAGAAAGAAAACACCATCGATCTCCGGCAACGGTGCCAAAAACTTGATGTGAAATATCTACTACAAGTGCACAGTATCAGTTGTAGCACTAACAGGTCATTCCCACAGGGATCTAGAGTGTTTTGCAATCTTCCTAACTGTATTATCTTGACGAGCTAACTATGAGTCTAGATTGATAATTTGCAATTCTAATTAGGCCAGGGTATGGAATCCATTAGTTCACAACCAAATATTATTTATTCGTCTTCCTTCTTTAATAAAAATATGATTTTTTAGTTTAATTTCTACTTAAAATATCCTAAGTATGGACTATCAAGTGGTGTGCAAGTATAATCCATCAAAGAAATTACTTTTATAGAAATAAATTAAATTATTAGATAAATTCAACAAAACGAATAAAAACTAACAACTCTAAACCCTAACTAAGCATAGGCTATCAAAATATTTAAATTAAGTATGACCTATCAAAGCTCTAATCTATGAGTTCTTATATTTTTAACACTGGTGCTGAAGACGCTCCCTTAGCTGCCAGAGGTGATGATGCTCCCATCTGAAGTCCATCTCCCAAGTGTCATCGAACATCAAGAGGTGAGCCAACTCGAAAGAAGAAGAAGTCAGCCAAACGGACTCTGTCAACGATGGTGATTCCTGAAGAAGCGGGTCCGGTTAGCGACTGACCTTCTTGCTTCAACTCTACCCACAGCACTGGCTGAAGAAGATGTTCTAGCAGAACCCCAAGTGCCGCTGGTGCTCTAGAGGATCTTCTCGTTTCCGGTTCTCCAGAGCTTACCACCACTGCTCCGTCCAGCCCTACCATAGGGCTAGTCTCCGCTGGTATGATTTATGCTATCTGTTTTCATATCTATTTTTCTATTTATCTCGTGAAGTTTTACATCTATTGATTCTTACTGCAATCCAGATAGTGGGCTGCAATGTATTCCACTACCAGGGCGGAATTGGAGGAGCAAGTGGACTATTCCGGTACTAGTGGTTCAATGGGCAGGTTGGATAGCTCTGTTGAGGAGTTTGACGTGGACTACTTCACGCTTACCCCCAGTTCTGACAAAGTTTCAACTCCTCCAATTGATGAACCGGGTAGTGACGGTAGGACGTAGCTTGCTATCTCTAAAACACGAGAAGATTCCAACCCTCTAGAGCCGAGCTTGTTATCTCCTACTCTGGTCGTCTGCTTCGAAGCTAGCTTTCCAGTCGTCGTTGGAGTGCTAACAACTTCATAACCTGCTATGGCGATGTCCTTGATAACCGTATCTATTGTTGCTTCAACCTCTCCTCCACCTGTACCAGTTATCCTACCAACTGGCGAAGAGGACACTTTGAAATTCTCATTCGAGGCTACATCTATCACTGGAGAGGCTTTAGGTAATGGTGCTCCTTCAGCATCTTATCCTGTTAGCCCTGTCGATCGAGTAGCAACGAGTACAAGTGAGACCTCCCCACGGATCCCGAGTTTTGCAGTTCCTTGCTGCAGTTACTGGCCCCACACATAATGAGCTTGGTACAAGGACGGGCTTCTTCCTCATCAATTGTTGTGGAAGCTACACCCCCACCAGCAACTTCACATCAAGTATTGCATGCTCTCAACTTGGACACTATCGACCCACTTGAAGAATTCTTCAATCACAATGTCAATGATTTCATGCAGCTGCTGAGGAGATGTATTGGCATGATCTTGGATGGGAGAGACTTCCTGGAACTTGGATGTCCGATGTTGGTCAGTATTTGGACAACATCGAGAGAATTGGAGATCGCGAACGAGCAGCCCCTTATCGAGCCCATCTAGAGGCCTTGGAAGAGCAAGTACAAATGCTAAACACTCTCCATCAAGCGGATGTCGAAGCGATTATTGAAATCGAGGTGGCGCGGCTTCGAGTGGACTTAATGGCTCGCTAGGAAGAACTGAGGCTCCAAGAGGAGAACTGGTCTTGGGAGTTAGCCGAACTCTGAGCCAACCAAGAGACAGTTCTGAGGGAGTTGGAGAAGGCCAATTTCAAAATTGAAGGGAGCCAGGCAGTGATCCTCAGAGCTCGGGAAACTATTGCCAAGGCCCAGGCCATCTTAGAGGCCAATCAAGCCAAGCTGGAGGAGTCATCAAAGAGAAGGGAGGAGTTGGTCCTGCAACAAAGCTAACTCAAGCAGGAAATCATAGTGAGAAGCAGGGCGGTTGAAGAAGCCCGTCAGCAGCTCACCCAACAGCTTGCCATCAATGACGATGACTTGTGTCACCGAGCTCTACATTCCGTAGAAGAGACTCGTCATCAAGTTATTGATCAAACAGAGAATAAGCTGAAACTCCTAGGAGAATTCTGATCTCCTTGTATCTTTTTTCTCTTTTTTTGCTTTTTGTTGTAATAAATAAGAAAATTCAACTTTTTGCTTTTTGCTTTTTCTTCATAATAAATAAAGAAGCTCAACTCTTTTTTTCTGACTTGTATTCATTCCTGCAAACATGAATAAAGAGGAATTTACTAGCTTTTTCCATCACTCAATCTTCATATCATTTTGAAGGATAAGTGATAATGTGATTGGTCTGCAACCATTAACTCTGAATTGGTGATCAGGTTAAAATCAAGAAATTCGACAGAGGTGCACCATTGCACATGCTTGGAATTTTTAGCGAAGGCACTTCAAGGCTCTCACACGTAACTTGAATTTACATTTACCTAGATGATCAGATCAGGATCATCAATTTCAGCAGAGATTTCTAGTTTGGCAGAGGCACCTAATTGCACACGCCAAGATGATCGGGTCAAGACCATTAGATTCGGCAGAGGCGCCTAATTACACATGTCTGATATTTTTTATGAAGGCGATTCAAGACTCTCTCGTGTAACTTGAACTGTACCCTTCAAAATAATCAGATTAAGATCATAAAAAAGACTATTTGTTGCGGTGTGAATGATGATTCAAACCTTACTGTCAGATGTATGAGCTTAACATGACAGAGTTTATTACATTGAAATATCATGGATGGTAATAATCCAAATCTTCCTGTCAGAGGTAAGGGTTTAACATGACAGCTTTACGGAATTTTTAGCAAACTCCCAGCTATCAACGGATTTGTTGTGCCCTTACCAATCACCATTTGGGTTGGACTAGCCATGCTATTCCTCTCAGCATGGTGAGTTATCAAGATTTTTTTACATATAGTATTTCTTTAGAAATTTGCCGTTAATAGGTATCATCATCCTATCACCATCTTGATTTATTAGGGGATAGGCTCCACCTGAGTAACTGTTTTCAGCACAAATGGTCCTTCTCACTTAGGTTCGAACTTGCCCTTGGTTTTATGGATCATGATCATTGGCCTTTTGACAGCCAAGAGCAAATCTCCTTTCGTGAAAGTCCTTTATTTGACCTTCTTATTGAACGCCTATGAGACTCATGCTTGATTCAGCTCAATTTGTTGTTGAGCTTGGAGACGCTTCTCATCCAGTGTTTCAAGCTCTTGAAGTCTCTGCAGGTGCTTTTCCTCTGTCGTCATTCTTGTAGCTAGAGCTATTATCAATGAGGGTATCTGGATTTCCAAGGGTAAGATGGCCTCACTTCCGTACACCAGGGAGAAAGGCATAGGTTTAGTAGGAGTGCAGACTGTGGTGCGATAAGCCCACAAACATTCTCCTAACTTATCATCCCAGTCTCGTCGATTGGAGAAGACGAACTTTCGAAGAAGCTTGACGATGATTTTGTTAAAATCTTCAGTTAGCCCGTTAGCCGCTAGGTTGTATGGTGTTGATGCAATATTTTTTATTCTGAATTTATCACATAATCGTGAAAACCCTAGCAGATGAACTGTGGCCCGTTATCATGAATAATTCTTCGTGGGACATCAAAGCGATAGATCACATGATGTTTAATGAATTTGATTATGTCTACGGTTTTTACCTCCCTCATGGGTACGTCTTCAGCCCCTTTTAAAAAATAATCGTTATTGCAAGTATAAACCGATGTCCCCTAGACGATGGTGGAGTGATTGACCCCACTATGTCTTTTCCCCATGCTTTGAAGGGCCAGCTGACAATAGTAGCGTGCAAGTATTCAGGAGGTTGATTTATAAAGTTGGCATGCACTTGGCATGCATGGCAACGCATTGCATATGTCATCGCATCGGTAATCATTTTGGGCCAATAATACCCCACCTTTCTTATCGATCTTCGAGTCTCGGACCGGGTTGGTAAGCTCCGCATGTCCCCTTGTGCATTTCTTTAAGCACCTCCCTAGCCTCTTCTTTTGAAATGCATCATAGCAAGAGATGTTCGCATGACTTTCTGTACAAAGTCTGAAGTGCAGCATCATAATAGAACTTTTGAGCCTTCTTCTTGATCGAAGTAGCTTCTTTAGGATTTTCTGGAAGTATTCCATGCAAGGTGTAATCCACGAACGGAAATCGCCAGTCTCGTGGTTCGAGAGTTATGCCTACTTGACATACTTCCTTAGCTAGTAGGACCATATCAGGATGGAGAAGTTCTCTACTTCCAATAGTGACAGTGGAACCTGCTGGAAGTGCCAATGTCGCTGCTAGGGCTGCTAGGGCATCCGCATAGATATTCTCGTGTCGAGATATATGGTCGATGTAGAACTGCTCAAAATAATTTGCTAATTCGATGGCTAATTGATGATAGGAAATGAGGGCTTCATGTCTGACTTCGTACTCGCCTGTCATTTGATTGACGATGAGCTTAGAGTCTCCATATATCTCTAAACAGTTCACCTCCAGCTGTAAGGCCATTAGACCGATAATGAGTACATTGTATCCCGCCACGTTATTTGTACATGGCTCCATGAGCGAATAACCATTAGGAATTATATGTTTGTGTGGCGATATAAGTATCACCCCCACTCCCGTGGCAGACCGCCTTGCGGCTCCATAAAAAAACAACTGCCATGGTTGTTCCTTACTAACTGTATTGACCTCTGCTTAATAGTCCGGAGTATTCTCCAGTAACCTAGAGCTTTTCGACACCGTATGCTTTTTGAGACACGAAGTGGATATCAAAATACTTAAATTAAGTGGACATCAAAGAAATTACTTTTCATATAAATAAACCAAATTATTAGATTAATTCAACAAAATAAATAAAAACCAACAACTCCAAACCCTAACTAAGCATAGGCTATCAAAATACTTAAATTAAGTAAAACCTATCAAAATTTTAATCTACGAGTTCTTGTATTTTTATTGTTTCATAGAAAATTTATATCTTTTTTATTTTTATTTTAGAAAGAATACAAATAGATTAATATGAAGTTGATTGCTAGTGTCATCTGCATACTAAGACCAAGTGGATTAGTTACTCATACTCCTAATTAATAAGATCATATTTTTATTCATGAAAGCAAAAAAAAATCCTATTTTTCCTAAAAAGAAATTAAAGATCTATACTAGAAAGAGACTAAATCTATCTGAAAAGCAAAGAAAATATCTCTACTCACTAGAAAGCACTGAATTCAATGGAATTATCTCTGGAGTTTGGTATGGTGGCCGTCACCCCTTCGGCAAAACCCTAATCTTTATTAATCACAAAAGTGCACCAAATTTTATGTAAAAAGCTCCCTTAATTACAAAGATTCATGGGATATTTATAACTCAAACATAATTCTACTCCTACTCAAACTCAGTACAAAAGATATAATTCTAATTCAACACAAACTAATTTCAAGATATATAATTCTAATTCAATCCATAGGTATTAGAAACTAATGGTTGACATTAGATGGCTCAAAATACTATTTTCAGGTCCAAAACTCGAAATTAAGTTCAGCACACTCGTAGCCCGCTGGATCGGATTTTTCATTCTATAGTGCTTCAATAAAATGGCCATAACGTTTGCATAAAAATTCGAATTAACTATTCTTAGACTCATTTCAAAGATAATTCCGAGATCTACAAATTTTTCCTACACAAAGTTTTCTAGTTTAAGCTTTATTTTGGCCAAAAATGCTCTTGAAGTTGTTACTTCTGCACTTAAGTTTCTGTCTTCACCTTAATTGACTTTCATTCCTTATATTCTTACAAATCTACTTCTTCTTCTTCATTTTTTGCAAATCCTTTGTTGCCTATATAAACAAACTAAATATACCTGAGTAGTTATTATTTATATATAAAAATAGATAAAATATGGGAGAAAATATGTAAAATATAACACTCATCACTTGTCAAGACTCTTCTTTGAACTCAAGATAAGAAATCACGTACTCAACTCTATTTAGCAAGAAATCACATATCTCATTCATTCATTAGCAAGAAATCACCCATTAATCATATAAAGGATGTAATTATATAAAAAAATATGATTTTTATTAAGAAACTCTTCTTTTAAGTTTCTCCAACAAGAAGAACAATATTCGGGTCTCCCAATCTCTGAGTTATTTGTCCCTATGAAGACATCTAGCTGTTAGCTCAGCTGATCTTGGTATGATGGACATAACTTTTGACTCGCTACTCCAAATGAGTATATTATTCTTTTAGTTATTTTAGAACTAAATTCTCTACAACTTTCCTTTATATCAACCTCACCAATTCTAACTCTAGCATAGTTGAAATCCGAGTAGAAATCGATTTGTTGCAATGCTGCTATGTGTTGTTACTTGCATACTCTTGCGGTATTTTTGATCATAACTTTTGCTGTAGGAGTCCAAATGAGTTTATTATTTTTGGAATTACATTAGAATTCAATTTCCGACAAATCCCTCTACTTTTTGTTTCCCAATCTTATCTTTAGCCTAGTTGAAATTCGGGTAGAAATTGAAGTGAATATAGTAAGCACTGAGTTATCTATTATACACCCTCTCAGTATTCTAGCCATAACTCCCTCCATACAACTTCAATGAAACTCAATTTGGTCTTAATAGAAAGAAAATTCAATTATCTATGATTTCATACATTATTTGCCTCCTAACTGTGCCTCTAACCCTTTCGAAATTGGATTTGAAGTTAGTATTTGTGTGAATACAGATCTGTTGTCATATGGACATATCTTCGATTTTTTGATCTTAAATTTTGAGCTGGAACTCCAAATGAGCTAATTTTGGTCTCATTAGAAAAAAAAAATCAATTCTCTTAAATTTTCATATATCACATGACTTCTAATTCCATCTCTATCCTCACTAAAAACGCTCTCAAACTTGACCTTGCATTTAGAGCTTAGCTCCATCGGATACTTAACTCTGCCGGACACTTAGCTTCGCCAGATGGTTAGCTCCAGTGGAAAGTTAAGTCCATCAGATATTTAGCTTCGCTGGACACTTAACTCCATTTGAAGTTTAGCCTCGCCGGACACTTAACCGCTCCAGAACATGTTTGGTTCTGCTGGAACTGTGGGGCATTGTTAGTTGAGAGTGTGATACAGTCTTACTAAAATGCTCATAACTTTTAATCTACAACTCCGATTGAGTAATCTTAGATTTGTTTGAAGGATCATTCAATGATCTACAAATTCTCTAACTAGCTGCCTTTCTAATTCTCATTCTAACCCAATCAAATCTTAATTTGAAGATGAAGTTCTTGCGCAGTAGCAAGGGTCTTGTATTATGCTGAATAAATCCATGATATCTTTTGATTCCAAACACCGATTAGGTCCATCTAAGCCTCATTGGAAAGAGCAGTCCTTTGTAACTCTCATTTATATTTTATCTTCGCATTCTAATTATATAAAAAAAATATAAATCATTTAAAGTCTCAGCAGTCGCTAGAAGACTAAATAATGATGAAGTTGTTGATACCTTTATAGTTCGCCATTCCTCCTTACGAGCTTCGCCCAATCACAATCCTTTATATGAACTCTACTTCCAACATGTTAGCATGATTGTAATATTATTTTGGTTGTTTGGGTCTTGACTTATCCCACAAACTCCGCTAGACTAATTATCCTTGCTCGCTCCACAAACATAACCAACCTTTGCCAACACAACTAACCCTGCCAACATTGCTCATACTCTCCACCGCTACTAATCTCCAACACTACTCATCCCCGACTATACTACTAGTCTCTTCTAACTCTGTTAGGACTTCTCAACTCCACCAATCCCACTAATCTCTATCATATCTGCCAACTCGCTTTATGTTCACCAACTTGACTCACTTCCACCAACAATTCTATATTATTAGATCTCCTCATTTCAACTCTACTCACCAACACCCATCGGAGGCTTAGTTAAACACATTCACTGTCCTTGTTAAGAATTAGCTTAAGGTAAAATTTATTAAATAATTGCATGATTTATTATTTTGTTATTAAATTGCATTACTTAATTGATGACTTACTTGATAATTCTTAACCTCTCAGATGTGGTGACAATAGTTACACCTTACTTGACTAATCACTATACTATATATTAATTTTTTTCTTATGATATCACAACATGTTACCTACCTAATAACTACCTAACTCGTATCATACATATTCGTCTTATCTCTGGTACGCCTCTTTCTCTACACGGATATGCACTTGGATCTTGACTTGCTTGTAACATTCCATCTTTGGACGTGATTTGACTTGTGTAATATATTATCATGATACTAACTTTGCATGACACTGCTTGTAACTAGACCTGACTTGATTCCTGGACAAATATAATAATAAAACAATAGGGTATGGGGGAGCTGAATGGTGGAATGAAATATATTTTGTAGAAGTTAGGTTGCGCAACCATATCGATCTCATATTGTTGATATCTATTTCCTGATAATACTAGCACTTAGCGGTGCGGCTGGTTCAAAAGAGAGCAGTGTCTATGATTGTGATTCTGGGTATGCGCGGGATAAATTAGTACTTAGCGGTACGGCTGGTTCTGTAATGCCCCACTTTTCATAGCGTGGAAAGCAAGAATGTTCGGCATCGAATGATTATTCGATAAGCCTCAGTAAACAATACAGCCAGTTACAGCGAAAATATGGGCAATAAATAGTAATAAACAATAATTTCTTTAGTTAAAACAATAATATTTTTCCTCCTTACATAAAATTCAATAAGAAAATAATAAACTAGAAAGACCATCAATCTTATAACTCTACATACTCCTAAAAATATATTGTGTAATGTTTTGTCTCTGGCGGGTCTACTTCTAGATAACAATGTATATCTAGCTATGCATAATCAGGATATTTAGTAAAATGATTCAGTGATAAATAGTAAAAACATAAAAATGATAATGTCTCAGTATTATGAAAAAGTCATATGCAAATAAATAGTGGAAAATCTCATATATAAACGTTTTATGTAGATATCATTATTTTTTTTCTCCTTTTCAGTTAACGTCGTCTAATTATGGTATTAGAAAATTTAGAAAAATATGAATTTGGCTAGTCTGAATATATCCCTGTCTACCTCCGGGAAAACAAAATAGTAATATTGATCGAAACCTATCCCGATCCTCCCAAGAAGGAAATCAATGGTAATTTTGATCGGAACCTATCCCGATCCTCAGAAAATGGGAAACAGTGGCAGTTGTGATCGGAGCCTATCCCGATCCTCTCAAAAAGGGAAACAATGGTACAGTTACATCCAGCCATCCAATCCATATGAAGCTTAATTTTCTCCCAAACTTAGTGCATATTAATTTCAGTATCCATTGGTAAATTCAGTTCAGTATATAGAATGATAATAATCATTAAAGTTAAATTTTCAGTAATAATAACAGTAAACTGAGTAATAATATAATAGTACAGTGGTTAATTATCTATCACCAATCATATACAATAATTGTATTCATTTGTTGTCTTGTCATGCTTCATATCAGTGTTATCTTTCTTTTCTTTTCAGTATATAAATATAAATAAATAAACTAGAACTTATAAAATAGGATTTTGGATGATATGTCTATATGTAAAATAGATAAGAATATGAACTCCATAAGAAGATATTCATACTTGATATTATAAGAATATGCATATAAGTTCAGATTAAAAAAATAATATTTAAATGTATAAAAAATTAAAATTACCAACAAGTATAGTTTAACTTCTTATTCAAGGGAGAAAGCTACTTGAAATTTTACTACAATGGCATCTGGTCCTGTTTATAAAGCACTAATACCAACAGGTGAAAGTGAAACCGTCGTTGTTAAAGTGCTCGCAACTGATTCTAAACAGGGTGAGAAGGAGTTCCATACAGAGGTACTACTGCTGGGATATATTTCATATTTGTTTCTGCTGAAATACTTTCCCAGCATGAATAGTTCTTCCTAGAAACAATTTAAATTGCTAAAACTCAGGAAATGATACATATGAACATATTAGATTTGCATGCTTTTTGGTCTAAGTGTGCATGCGTGCAATTGTTAATCCACAATTATTCTGGTTGTGACTTGTGAGGATGACCAATTATACGGAACATGATCGGTAAAGTCCAAATGACTACGAAGCATAAAAATACACTCTAGTTTTATATTTATATATAAATATATATATATATATATATATATATATATATATATATATATATATATATATATATATATATATATATATATATATATATATATATATATATATATATATATATATATATATATTATATTATATAACTGATATAAAGGACACTTGGAAGATGGATCTCAAACAATGTGAAAGATAAAGTAAATACAGTATGGTCCCTAACGCCATGTAATTCAACATCTTATCTAGCTGCAATGTCAATGTCCTGTGGCAGAGCGGTGCGGGTAAAGAGTCACAGAGCCAGTCTGTTTCTTACAATGACTAACTAAACTTGATAGCCTTCATCAAGCTACAGCTGTATATTTATTACTGTTACTCCATGTTCGGATTCTATTTATAAAAGCACCTTCTTTATTTCTAGGAGATCTTCATGTATTCACCTAATTCAATTGAAGGAGCACATAGCAAAAGGAAGGGTCATTAAAGGGATTTCCTTGTATTTGCTTTGTACCTTACTGCCTGCCCTCATGAGGATTGAAGTGGGTTTAAAAAAAAAACGAGGACAACTTTTTCTTTAATTTTTAAAACACTCTCAATTTAAGTGTGAATGGACACAACAGGAAACTCTAGTCATGTGGAGGAACCTACTTTGGTGCAAGCAAGAGTATGGCGGATCTCAATTACGCAACAACAACCCCTCTGCTCCCCAATGTATCCTTCTCGTTTATTATAAAATGCAACACTAATAAATATTAAATGTGTATTAAAAAAAAGAAATCAATGCATACATCCATAAAAGGATAACATAATATGTTTGTTAGCATATTATGAGTGAGTTGGTGAACTCACCTTGGCTTTTCTCTTCTTTTTCCTTCCTCACGTACGTTCTATTACTTTTCTTTTTCCTCCGTGTTTGAAAATACGGGAGAGGATTCTGTTTCTATTTAGCTATAGGAGATTAGATACCTAAAAATAGAGTCCTATTAGTTGGGGATCTCAATAACTAATTTCTAAATAAGAGTCAATCTAAAAATTTGGTCTAGATTTAGCCTTCTTTTAAATCCTCATCCCATTAGATATGAATCATATAAAAATCCCTTTTTTTTAACCAAATATTATTTTTAGAAGAAAGTTAAAAATTAATGCATAATAAAAAGTGGTTGTTACAGGTTCAAGGGAGACTGGCGTCTGTGGTCGTGATTCCGGATATGCACGGGATAAATTAGTACTTAGCAGTGCGACTAGTCTAAGAGAGACCAGCGTCTGTGACCGTGATCCCGGTATGCACGGAATAATTAACACTTAGCGGTGTGGCTGGTTCAAGAGAGACCAACATCTCCGTAGTACCGGGTACGCACGGTATACTTCTAAAACACATGTGAACTATCCACTAATTAGTTCCATCAAACATTAACTTAGTACCACATAAGGAGTGAATACTCCACCAAGGATGTATTACCATGATATATCTAACGAGGACTTTCTCTGCTTTTTTGAGTGTTCATGAGACATGTGAACCACCCTAGGGCTTAGTATTACAAACACTAATTTATGGACAAGATATTATATATCTCGTTACACATTACATCTCTAACTTGCTTTGCATAGGTATCACAAATTTATTTATTATAACATGTCTCTGAGACCATCCTGTCACACTTTGCATATAAGTACTCACTTTACACATAAGTTATGCTTTTATTATTATATAATTCATGTTAATATTAATTTATGTCACGTGCGCGATTCTATTTTTTACCGGATCTGACCCCTGGGTTACCTCAAGATGCCTAGGAATTAGGAAATTCGAAGAGGGCTGGTCAGCTGAGTGTTTGCCATAAAATCGTAAATAATTCTTTATTGAATTTTCTCAATAAAAAATTACAATTTCAATAGTTTCCTGTTTACAGAAGATGAGGAAAATCTAATTATCTCTTTGTTAAAACTGAGTTCTAGAGTAGTTATGGAGGACGATCTTACTCTCCGTTGACACTCCGTATAAAATTTTAGTTGGTAAGAGTTTCAAGGTTTTGATAACACCAGCACTTGGATGGAAAATAACTCTCTTCATAATATTAATCTCCAGATCTATTTTTTTGCCTAAACTTCTGCTATTTATAAAGTTTTGGAGACTCTTGAGTTGATGTAACTGTTCAACTGTTGGTCTCCACGATCTGAGTGTTAATTTTTTGCCTTTCGATCTGGTGGATTTGTATTAATTCTCCAAAATTTATAACCGATGTCTTTAATCCTCTGGATCATAATTGAAATGTGGATCTCAAATTTTAGATTCACGTTTTTTCTGAATGACAATTGGAATGTGAATCTCAAACTTTATATTCTTGTTTCCTTTGAATTATAATCGGAATGCGAATCTTAGACTTTATATTCACATTTCAATCTGAATGACAATCTGAATGTGAATCTCAGACTTTATATTCGTGTTTTAGTATGATGGCATGTTTGCTGCTTGCTTGATATGCTTAGACACGATGATGAGATCCTATGGGGTCCATTCTCATTATTAAGTCTGGGAATCTAGAGAAAGAGATTCACACTAACTTCATTCGTAAATCAAAAATCACGTCTCAGCTTCTATAGAAATAAAGTACAACTCTCTGAAGACCATGTCTTATTTCTTCTTTAGTTTGTATTCACGGATGTCTCTTTATGAATGATGATCCCAACAAAAAAAATCTTCCAACAAAATCCCTCCAAAGTTTTTAAAATTCTATGGTTTTGGAGGTGTTTTGAAATACTTTGGATAATTTGGCAAGAATGCAATCTTTGCAGATTTCGTACTTTAAGAGGAAATATGACTTTGTATTAGAATTGTGAATTCCACGTTTGTTTAAAAAAAAGGCATGACTCGATATTAGAGCCATGGATCTCGACTTTATGTGGTATATCCGGAATGTTATTACTTTTTCTGGCATAGAGATCGAGATGTTCTCTGAGCTTCATTAATGAGGAGATCCTCACGAGATTTGGGTCAGAGATCTCGTCCGTCGAATCATCTGTTATAAAATTTCTAACTCATCTTGTAGAGTATTTTTAACACTTTCAAAAAAAAATTGAACTCCAAATTTTCCTCCAACTTTCAAGACCCTTCGTCTTCAAGCTCTTTTTATCCTCAATTTTCTTCATACTTCTTTTACACCAAATTTTTCTTAAGAATTTTAAGAGGATGAGAAAGAAGGCTTCATCTTCGGGTCTATCTGGTAATGGTTCTCAAAATCCTCAGGCTATTTCTAGCTCCATAGTAGTTCAGCAAGAACCTTTGTTTGGAGGTGATTCTCTTATTTCATATCATATTTGCAATTTATAAAAAGAGCATCTTCCTTTTCACAATTTTGTTTTAATTCTTTATTTTTTTCATACAGTGAATTATACCTTAAACCCTTGACCAAAAGATTATCATTTTGATCATACAGGAGAATATGATGGTAAAAAACAGTTTAGACTCGGTTGAGTCTTTCCAACTTATGCAACATCTAATGGTCGAGAGAAGAAGAATAAAATCTTGAACTCTGCTCGCCCTAAATTGCGCGAATTCATGACTACTGCTCCCTTTGAGGGAAAGTATAGGACTTTATTGAACAAGTCTCTTTTTCTATTTGGTGATCATGTCCCAATTCTTGATGACTGCATAGATGATGGGATCGATAAGTGGCTCCATCAAGTTAACGGTCGTGACTTGTTTCTTCCTAACATGGAGATGTCTTATCTATTCTTATATTTTCAATCCCTTTCTATTTCTAGAATCATAGATTGGCATTTAAATAAACCGCAAGAGAGTATTTTGCTGGGTGGATTCAATGCACAAGGTGCATTTCCTCATTCAATTGGAAAATATTTTTGTGGATTATTTCCAGGATCTTTTAAGCAAAACCTCTCTTTGGGTGAAACTTCAGTGATTACCCAAACTTTCTTACACTGTTTTATTGATGCACAGGGAGAATTCCCAGTCCAAGATTTTCGTCATGTTGGATAGATCCATTGTTCTTCTAAGAGAGAATGGGCGATCTTAACCAAATTTTTCTTAAGAGCTTTTATGGACCAACTGAAGCACATAAATCTTTATCATGTTATAAGGGCAACTCAATATGGAATTTCTCCTAGTCGATTCTATTTCTTTTGTTTGCTGGAAATGTATAAAGTTGATACTTGTACTTTCTTTACACACCATGGTGAACTAGGGCTCGTCCTGCATGAGATGCATAACATTTCAAGATTACCTATGGGAGATATTCCTTATAAAGAATATGTCCCCACAGGAGAAGAACTCCATTTATTGAAAGTTCGGGATCCCATAATTTACGATACTTACTGGGAATTGCTCTGCCAGTATCACATTTGTGCTCACATATCTAATGCTCGCAATGTGAAACCAAAGAAGTGGTTAAAGTATATTTTCCCCAAGTTTATGAAGAACAATCCTGATTTAACTCGTCTTTCTTCAATTTCTGAAAAAGAGGTTGAAGAAAAGATTATTCAGTGTAGAACAAATGCATACATTGCTGAATCAGATGAGGATGTCTTTAAGGTCGAGACATTCTTTGAAAGTTTTCATTATCAGGGTTTACAACCTTTATCAGATCCTGCTTTATTGGCAGGTTTTTTGATGTTATGGTTAAAGAAATGCGTGGTTCCAACACAAGAAACTCTATCAGTCAAAGTGTTGTATCCGACGCCGTCCACTCAGTTTGTTGTCACCGATGGTTTGTGAAATCCAAAGTGGATTGAGAAATTGGTTGATAGATTTTGTAATGTCAAGAAGGAGATGATGATGAGGGAAAATTGATTGTCAAGACTCCAAATCCGCGAGTGGAACTTCCATACACTTATTTAATGGTTTGGATAGTTCTACATTGCCCTCCATTGATGAGTCTAATTGATGCTCAAATAAACTTGAGTTCTCCCAAAGTTCAGCATTATGAGAAATCATACTGGAAAGGAGGTTACATGGATGTGGTCTGCAGAACACTTCGATATCATGCAAACTATGAGTTATACAAGTATTTCCCTTACTTTCCAAATGCTGGTTATGGGAATAAATTCGCTGATGTAGTTGGTGCTGATAAGTTCACGACTCTATCTCCTGGTTATTTCTGGTGGCTAGTAAGCATCCGTCCAGGGCACCTGGTTCTCCATTTAGGGAATCATTATTATATTGAACCCTATTACCTAAACCGTTTTTCTCGATAGTTTGGGTATGATCAATTATATGTCGAAAATTCAAATAAAGACATGAGTTTTACTGGGAATCTTTTCGAGAGAGCCAGAGCTTTGTTTCATTTCATATTTGGTGGTACAAAGGCCAAGTTCATTCTTCTACTCAAGACTCTAAATTCATATATCAGTTTTAGCTTTTGCAAATGGTATTCTGATGTTCATTTCATACCTCATAACTTTGACTTGAGCCTCACTTGTTTGAGAGACATCAGAGCATAGTATGCTCAAAAGAGAGAGGATGGCAGCACTAAAATAGCTAGAATAGAGGATTTTGGAATAGAGTATGACTTTTAAGGATTCGAATCAAGAGATGAAAGGAGTACTGCAATAGTCCAACAGATCATCCTGCATCTCCCACCATTCCAACTTCTCCTCCTATGGCAAAGGAAACTTCTCCCCAGTCAAGATCTTCTCCTAAAAAGATTTCTTATAAGCAAAAGAGATTGAGGTGCCTTGGTGACTTGCCGATCATTGCACAAGCTGTATTGACTAAAACTGGTGCAATAATACTTAGTTCAAATTTTGAAACTGCTGAAGAGGAACAAAAAGATGATGATGCGAATTTGATTCCTTACTGATCTAAAAAGTATCGGAGTTAAGAACATGTTTTCCCGGTGATCCCATTACAGAGGCTCCTTCTACTACACCGGCAGTTGAGCTTTTACCTG
Source organism: Dracaena cambodiana (assembly GCA_036321105.1). Taxonomy (NCBI): domain Eukaryota; kingdom Viridiplantae; phylum Streptophyta; class Magnoliopsida; order Asparagales; family Asparagaceae; genus Dracaena; species Dracaena cambodiana. The sequence continues at coordinate 11,000,095 of JAYEPQ010000014.1, read as the reverse complement.
TTGCTGTGTCTTCTTCAGAAAGACCAGTTCAATTCGTGCAGGAGGAATCTGCTACCTCCACTCCTTAAGTAGTTCAGGTTGTGAGTGATGATGATGATGATGATGATGATGATGTTGATGTTGATAGTGATGTCATTCGCTTCTCTACTCCTCTATCAGACCACGGTAAATATACATTTCTAATGGCAAAAAAGAGGGCTGAGGTGTACGGACTTGGAGAGTCCAGTTCCCAACCTCAAAATTTATTCTAAACTTTACTCACTTACATCATCTTTCATTTTTTATCATTATATAACCATTTCTCTCTCCTTTTTTTAGAAATGTTTCCTTCTACCCCAACTTCGGAGTATGTATCTGAAGGTGATATTTCATTTGTTTATACTGAAGTTCGATCAGAAATTGTAGCTGGAACTGCTGCAACTACTGCTTCTGACAAAACCAATGAAGTGACTGAATCTGCTAAGTTTACTGCAGCTACTGAGATTGTTGCTCCTACTGAGGTTGCTGCACCTTTTGAAGCTAAAGCTACTGAGGCTACTACTCTTGCTAAGAGTACAGTGCAAGTTACGTCTGTCCCAATTATTACTTTCACTGCAGTTACTTCTCTATCAACAAGTTGTGCAGAAGTTGATGCTTCTGAAGTGGATTTGCTCCAACATACTATTAAAAATTTTCTTGAATTTCTGGACTACTGTATTGACAAAATTTTGAAAGGGAGTTCTTTCTCCTCAATTGCCAACATTCTTAATAATTTTGCAACTGGCATAGCAAGCATTGGGGAGAAGAAAAAGCATCTCAACCAAATATTTTACCTATAAAACCTCTTGGCCGAAAATTTTAATCATGAAAACCTCTATATAAAGTGCTAAGCCTTTCTTCCAAAAAGCCATCCTAACTTGAAAATTCTTCTGAACTCTCTACTTTTCTAAAATTCTTCTCCAAAGTAAACAAGAAACTGGTGAACAACCTAGACTATGTAATACAGATAGAATTCCAATTACACTAAAACAAGAAGAAGAAAAAGAGATTGAAAAATAAAGTCTTTAATACAAGACAGCAACCCGTAACAGATAAAGCCGAAGTACCTATCTCTATATCTGATATAGATGGTAGTGATAAAGCATATATCTTGGAGTCTTTGTTCAATAGTTAACCGGTCTTGTAGGTGTTTTATCTTCTCAGTTAAATTTAGGATAAACTTTCTACCATAGTTTAAAATTCCAAGAAAACTTTGTAATTCTTTTAAAGTTTTAAATGTAGTAGGATATTCTTTTATTTTTGAGTAGATATGCTGTTGTAGCTCTATCTGTCCTTTTTTAATATATTTGCCAAGGAACTCTATTTCTTCCTCCAAGGAACTCTATTTCTTCCTTACATAATTCTATCTTTTTTGGACTTAGGATCACTCCATTATCCAATAAGATTTTAATGACTACTAGTAAATATTTTTTGTGTTCTTCTACGAATTAGAAAAGACTAAAATATCATCTATGTAAACAGATACATATTGTAAATGTCCAAACATGGAATTCATCCATTTTTGAAATATCTGTGGTGCATTTTTTAATCCAAAAGGCATTATGTTCTATTCATAATGTTCTTGTGGGCAACTAAATGCTATTAATTATTTTGATGTCTGATCCTTTAGCTTTATTTGCCAAAGTCTCTCACTACAGATATGTGGAATATATCCAGTGTACTCCTCCGGATGATCTGTATTCACATATACTTCATGGACAATACCAGCTTGGATAGCCCTATGGTATTTAAGAATTTCTTTCAAATAAACCGTCAATCTTGGATGATTATATTTATTCATGATCAATTCTTCGGTCTGGAAGAATTGAGAGAGATCTGTTGCTTCAAGCTTCTCAAAAAATGCTAGCAGCTTACTATCTTCTAACAGATTTTGCTGGTTTAACAAAACCATCCTCTGGATAGTGAGTTTGGCTTCCAATTGTCGAGATTTCTCAGTCTGAATCTGGCAAAGTTCTGTTAGTTTGACAAAAAATTTAATTTGAACACTTACTAATTCTGCAGTGTCCAATTCTCGAAAGATAGTCTTCAAGTTTTGTTGTTCCATAGAGGATCCTTTGTAATACTACTCCTCTCTCTTGGTGAAGGCTTCGGATCTTGTTGTAGAAGAAAACTGACACAAAGACTGCACTAGCTCAGTTACTTGTGCAAACCTTTGATCCGATCTTTGCTTTTGTTGACGTTCTAACATTAGCTCTTGCTCGAGCTGCGTCAACCAATAATTCGCCGATTTGAGGTCATTGGACTGGATGGCTCTGAAACAGCTATTGAGTCGATCATAAGTTTCTTCTGCATTCAGCTTCAGAGATTGATTGTACTAATCTCTCACCACAGCGGATGCAAAAGGTTTAGCTACTCCTGTAGTAGCTCTGGGAAATTGGACAAGTTGTTGTTGTCCTCTTCTTTGTGGAAGTGCCCTTGCTGCTTGTAAAGTAGGGAAGGCGGCAGCTTGTGGGCCGGTGGCGGCGGCTTGTAAGCCGGACATAGCTGGTTTGCCTACTGGCTGGCTGGCTCCTTGGCTGGAATAGGTTGGTTGGCCTGTTGTGGTATTGGTTGCTCCTGCTGAGACTAGTGTAGATCCAACTGGAATAGTTTGTGCCTTGGTAGAGGCTGGTGCGACAGTGGAAGACTCCCCGATAGCCTTCTTGCCTTTCTTAGCAGAGACAGTTTGCCACTCCTGGTGGCGCTTGACCTGCTCTTCCATTGCTTTGATACGATTTAATGTATCTTCATTCATGGTCTGGTTAATAAATCAACAACTATATTAGTATAACCAGAAATATATTTGACATCATAGTTAAATATTTCCAGGTATAAAAGAATGTGTATTCTCCTAAGATTTTCTTCAGGATTATTTATTATTTTTTCTTAAGAAACTAAGCAATAGATTTATTATCAGTCTCAATCAAAAAATTTCTATTTAACAAATAAATGCGTAAAGATTTCAAAGCTAATTTTATGGCAAGCAATTCTTTATCATAAGTAGAATATTTTTGCTGGACTTTAGAAAATTTGCCAGAAGTATAAGCAATAATTTCTTTCTTTTGAGCAATTAAAACACTTGTCCAAAAAGTATCAGAAGCATCTGTTTGAAGAATAACTAATTCAACTTCAGAAGGAAATATAATATCATTTGATCTTGTATTAAAGACTTTATTTTTTCAATCTCTTTTTCTTCTTCTTATGTTAGTATAATTGGAATTCTATCTGTATTCCATCGTCTAGGTTATTCACCAGTTTCTTGTTTATATTTACTTTGTTCAATAGTTAACCGGTCTTATAGGTGTTTTACCTTCTCAGTTAAATTTGGAATAAACTTTCTACCATAGTTTAAAATTCCAAGAAAACTTTGTAATTCTTTTAAAGTTTTAAATGTAGTAGGATATTCTTTTATTTTTGAGTAGATATGATGTTGTAGCTCTATCTGTCATTTTTTAATATATTTGCCAAGGAACTCTATTTCTTCCTTGTATAATTCTATCTTTTTTGGACTTAGGATCACTCCATTATCCAATAAGATTTTAGTTACTGCTAGTAAATGTCTTTTGTTTTCTTCTAACGAATTAGAAAAGACTAAAATATCATCTATGTAAACAGATACATATTGTAAATGTTCAAACATGGAATTCATCTATTTTTGAAATATCTGTGGTGCATTTTTCAATCCAAAAGGCATTATTCATAATGACCTTGTGGGCAACTAAATGCTGTTAATTATTTTGATGTCTGATCCTTTAGCTTTATTTGCCAAAATTCAGATTTTGCATCAAATTTACTATAGTACTTTGCTCCTTGTATTTGTTTAATTAGTTGTTCAGCTGATGGAATGAAATACCCATCGAACTTTGTACAACTATTTAACTTTCTATAGTTTATTACCATTTTAGCTTTTCCTCGTTTAATTTTTGCATGGTTTCTAACCAAAAAGTTGGTGAAGAATGAGGACTAGAACTCTTTTGTATTAATTGTAATTTTTCTAATTCTTGTATTTGTCGGGCAAACTCTTCTTTATCAGAATGAGTTACCATAATATTATTTACTCGTATCTTTGTAGTATGATATTATTCTAGTAATTCTAGGGTACAATATCATGGAGCTTTTTCAAAGTGTTTCAATGGATTGTCACTATATAAAGGACTAAGCATATCATGAATAGTTTTCTCAAAATTATTCTGAATAGGAATTGTATAAGTGCAATAATCAGGAGTATTATGAAAAGCAGAGGTAGTAGAATTTAAAGCAGTAGCAGAGTCAATTAGATAAACTTCACCACGCTGTGTTGGCGTAAAATGTTGGAGAAATGGAGCAGGGAATGGTACACGAGGTATCATTCGTCCATCAAAAACAAAGTAATGTGTGTTATAAGGTGGAAAATTTCGCAAATTATTCATGCCAATAATACAATCAGAATCAAATTCTTTTGGTAATAGTGCAAATTCAAAGATATATGCTTTATCACTACCATCTATATCAGATATAGAGATAGGTACTTCGGCTTTATGTGTTACGGGTTGCTGTCTACCCATAAAATCATTTAGCATGCCTTTTTTATCTAACAGTATCCAATATTGTGGAGGTATAAAAGCACTTTGAATCAAACTGGTTTCAGTACCAGTATCTACTAAAACATGTATAGTAAATTCTGGAGAACCAGAAATTTGATTGTAAGAGGAATATAAATATGAAGTAAAGTTTTTTCTTTAAATCAATCATAAGGTAATCTTATGACGTTATCTTGGATATTTTGATTATCTAATAAATATTGTGTTCTGCCTTCTATTGGTTCTTGATCTTCTATAGGTGACATACTATGTCTAGAAGGTTCAATATTTATAAAACTATGTCTGGAAGGCTCAATGTTTATAGTTTCATATTGATAAGATGTAGAAGGTACTGATCTATAGTCAATACTTCTATTTCTACTTATTTTTAGTGTTGAATCTGGAATGGGATTAATAATTGTAGTAGATATTGTGTTATCAGAAATTACAAAGTGTTCTACTAGTAATTATATTTTTTGTTTTAATGATTTAATAAATATTTGCATATCGTTATCAAATCTAAGATGTCTTATATCTACTAATATTGGTTGTATAACATTTTCATTACCAACCTCAAATAGTTTTACAAACTGATTTGGTGTAATAGATGTAAAAGTTGAAGTGTCATTTAGAGTCATACAATGTTCCCATTATATTCCTAAAACTTTTATACCAGGTAATAATTCTATTCCCTTTAAACTTATTGATAAGAAACATACTTTATCAATATTTTTGTCATCTAGACTTATACAAAAGTCAGGATGAATATTAACTCTAAATATGCTGTTTGCTAAATTATATTTAGCACCACTTATTAAACTATTTAATGAATTCTTGATGATTTTTTCATCTAAACAAGCAATCATAATTGGTGTATATATTCCTGAATGGAATAGTCTAGTAATTTTGATTTGAATTAATCCTATATGAAGATATTTCATTTTAGGATATTTTTTTCTTACTTTATCTATTTGTTGTGGGTTGATGAGTTTTACTGAAGTAAAATCTTCATCTGCTCTTAATTCGATATTACCTTGCATCCTTTCGAATACATAGGTTTTTGTATTTAGAAATCTTGATCTAAATGGTGGTTTTTTGTATGCATCTTTTTTCACTATATGAGGTATGACTTCTTTTAATCTTTTAAGATCTTCATCTGTGATGACGAATTGTTCACCCATACTATCTTGTATACTATCATTTTGTATTTCAGATTCAGATATACTTGAACTAGAAGGTTCTGGTCTTTCTGAAATAGTATTCATATAGATTCGATATTCATAATATTTTTCTTTATCACTTTGAGAACTTGAACCTGGTGATTTTTGAGTATTGTACATGTCACTTAGATCCTCTTTTATTAAAGGTAGATCTTCATATTTTTGTAGGATTAATAATCCTATCGGATCACCATGATTTATGACATAGTCTTTATCTTCAAGATTTGTACTTTTAAATAGTACACTTACATTGAGTTTAGTCATTGGTTCTATTAAACCATGTGTAATAAAAATATTATTTTTTACATGTCTTTGGATATTATATATGATCCCAAAGTAACCAAATGGTATATGTATAATTAAATCTAAGAAAATTTCTGTAGATCTATATCTTTTTAGTTTATAACTTCTACCACTGTAAAGTATATAACCAGCCGAATGTATCCTTTTTTTTTTAGGAAGAATAGTATACGGTGTTAATAGTGTAATTTTTATTCTATTATATGCTTCACTAAGTGTAAGCATATTAAGTTTTCGAAATCTGAAAGTAACTTTTCAGATTCAGAGATTGAATATATATTTTTAACTTCATATATAGTAGAAACATCACTAGGTATATCTTGTATAGTTCCTATATTGATATCATAACTTTCAATGTCATCTAATATTATTGTTTTAATATTTAAAAGGCGCTCATTAGTATAATGACCTTCTTTTATTGCATTTAAAATATCTGCAACCTTTTTTAAATTTTTTGTTTTTTATAAATTTTCTTTTTTCAAAAGATTTATGCTTTTGGTATTTCTTTTTGAATTCGGGATTCCATTTCTTTTTAGTAATTCTGAATTTATTTCGTTTATAATATTTATTTCTATGTTTATGTTTTCTGGAGTTGTATTGATGTCTAGAATAATATGCTGAAGGACATCCAAATTTTGTATTTATTTCTTCGTCATACTTGGGACAATAAGATGTACGAAGTTTTGACTTTAATATCTGTTTTTTCATTTATTTAATAGCTTTTGTATTTTGACATACTTCTTTTATAGTATCCATACAGGATTTTTTTAGAAATCCAGTAGAATGTGTACTTTCTGGATCATTTCCAGCAAATTTTTTTAATCGATCATACTTATTTCTTATCAAATCATTCCATGGAGATGGCAATTTTGCAAAAAAAGCCTTAATCCAGAATAATTTCATCTCTACTTTAGTCAATTTTAAAATAAGACCAATATATGTATTTACAAATTCCTCTAAGGCACATATATCGCATAATTGTAATTTGAGTAAAAATATTTTTGAAATATTATCATCTTCTACAAATTCTTCACCTGTTAGGTTAGTATAAAATAAAGCTAATGCTACCCAAAACTTTTTTTTTTGTAGGATATTTTTCTATTTCTTTTATGGCATTAGGATGGAATCTTGTATATTGGGATAACCAATCTAAAGCAATTCATTCCCATTTACTTGTAGCATATAATACAAACTCTATGTTTGGTATTTCAATAGGAGATATAAAAACATGGCCAATAATATGTTGACTCCGCTCTGATATATATTTTTTTAATTGTGTATATAGTATATTGTCAATATTAAAATATAAATGAGGAGAATCTTGTACTATAGATCTTTTACTTTTTCTTAAGATATAATTGTTAACAAAAGTTTTTCTTTCTACAGAGTTTGTTGGTATTGTATTCTCTGATGAAATTTCCTCTTCCATCTGAGTTGGATTTAGGTTTGGAGGAACATAACTCCCCATCATAAGTTGCGATGTGCATCCTTATTCCATATTTATAGTATAAGATTCATAACCAGTATGAAATACTTTAATGTTTTGGTGTGAATCTTCTTCCGAAGAATCGCCTGAAAAATATCAGTGTGATTCTTCTCTCGAAGAATCGCCTAATAAAAATTCTGTATCAGTGTGGTTTTACTAACCTCTTGATCAGAATCTTGATCTTTTTCAAATCTAAAATATTATATACAAACTGTATGCTTCTCATAGAAGTCGTACACTTCGGAACTGAGCATTTCACCAGTTAATTCCTTTCCTGAAGATAAGAAATTGTTTGTGAAATTTTTCATTTACAGTGTTAGTATCAACAGGAATAGTAGTTTTTGTAGAATATTTTAACATTCTAATTAAATAAATGCTTAATTTTTCTCTTGATTTGTTTGTGTTTGTAGAAACAAATAATGACATGTTTTTTTCTAAATTTAAATAAGTTTTTATTTGAGTTATATTTGTTGAGATTTTTTTCAACTAATCACAGATATAATTGGTAATTTCGTCATTTGGTGTGTGTCCAGGAACATGGATAACATGATATAGGTCTGTAACTTTATATGGACATGTATAATGTGCGTCTGGTAAGACTAGTTTATTCTTATCCATAGTTTTAGATAAGAGAAGGCGAGCTCTTGTGTTTAATATTTATTTATTTAATTATTATTATTTTTAACTTCTCTTTGACCCTAGACTCTCCGGCTACATGGTATCTCTAACCGTAGCTTTCTGGTAGAGTTAAGCTGTAAGGACTTGACCCTATGGTCTATCCACCATAAGCTTATACCATTGCTTCAGAGAGGTAGAGTACAGTAATGGTTCGTTTCCTACCCCATGCGTATGAAGAAAAAATAATAACAGTAGAGTAAAAAACAGTAACTAACTAAGATAACAACATACCTCTATATTTACACAGACATGAAATAAATAAAAACTTACAGAGCTTTATTGACGACTTTCAACTTGTACAGAATAGGCTCTGATACCAGATTAATAATATGAGAATAACTCAAACTCGAACTCAAACTCAAAAGACCTTAAGAAATTTACAGAGGAAAGCCAAAGGAAAAAAAAGGAAGTACTAATTGCTATATACCTCCTTCACACATTGAGGGTCTATTTATAGATACAAGGAAGTGCCTTCGAGGGGAAGGAATCCTAACTAGTTGCTTTCACGGGTTGTGGTGGCGAAGTAATAATAGAGGTACTTTGTATGTCTGTCATCTAAGTGCGGTAGTTGAATGGTGGTGGTGGAGAATTATTGGAGTAGGTGACCTGTCACCTCAATCTCGAAAGCATCTTGTGGTGGAGGATAAGATGCCTGCTTAAAAAGCAGAAAGAATATGTCTTTTTCTGCTTTCTTTTCTTCTTTTTCTTTCTCCCTTTCTTTTTTCCTCGTGGTAGGACCCACCAAGTTTTTGCTGCGAATACAGATAGAATACAGTGCAAGTTACGTCTGTCCCAATTATTACTTTTACTGCAGTTACTTCCATCAGCAAGTTGTGCAAAAGTTGATGCTCCTGAAGTGGATTTGCTCCAATGTACTATTAAAGTTTTTCTTGAATTTCTGGACTACTGTATTAACAAAATTCTGAAAGGGAGTTCTTTCTCCTCAATTGCTAACATTCTTAATATTTTTGCAACTGGCATAGCAAGTATTGGGGGAGAAGAAAAGCATCTCAACCAAAGCTTTTACCTATAAAATCTCTTGGCCGAAAATTTTAATCATGAAATCCTCTATATAAAGTGCTAAGCCTTTCTTCCAAAAAGCCATCCTGACTTGAGAATTCTTCTGAACTCTCTACTTTTCTAAAATTCTTCTCCAAAGCCAATTCTATCATATAGTTCTGTTTTTCTTCCATTTCTTTGATTGAGGCAATGGACTGGGGTTGGCATGTTACAAGACCTCTAGATAATGTTGGCTTATTTGTGCCTGGTCTTCTGTCAGGTTTATTAAAGAAGGAATAACCCATTAAAAAGATTCTTATGACCGTAATCATTTTCCTTAAGTACAGTAAGTTTTCTTTTTATGAACATAAATTAAGTATTTTCTTTTATATTTCTTAACAAGATTTGTAGGATATAAGCAGTCATTTTCCTTAACAATGACTGGCACCCATCTGATTCTCATCCAATATCTTTGGATAACCAGAAGATCTCATGTACTTTTTATGAGAGAAAAGATTTCGGGTGTGTGGCATTGTTAATTTTCTGCCTAGCATCCTTAAAGTAAGGATGATAAATGGTTGTCTGCAGCCCCCAATTTTAGCAGTTTCACAAGTCATATACTTGAGAACATCTATTTGGTGCACCCAGCTTTAAACTAATCAAGTCACTAGCGACATTGATTATAAATGAGCGAGCAGACTAGGAAGTTCTTTAACCATCGACAGGTACAGAAGCAATCTTTTTGTCTTTACTTATGAAGCTATCCTATTAGGGATAATAGATATTGATAAAAAAATTTAATATTCTCTTGACTCAATAATTTGTTCTCATTTCCATTCATTGTCTGATATTATGGAACTCTTTGTAATATTAATTTGGTAATGAATAAATTTTTTTAAATTTCAAGAATTTTGTTATCATTCATTCTGAGATAACTGTTAACTTGATGAATGATTTTAATGTTGATCATCAGAGGTAACTATTAACTTGATGAATATTTTAATTTTGATCATCAAAGATAACTGTTAACTTGATGATTATTTTGATTTTGATCATCAAAGGTAACTGTTAACTTAATGATTATTGACTCTCTAGAATATTGTTTAGAGATAATTATTAACTTGATAATATAGAGTCATTATTCAAACGCCCAAAATGGATTTTGCTGCGAATGAATAAATTTCTTAAATCAGGATAGAAGAACTATTAACTTTCCTGAACAAGTTAAAATTCACGTTGTTCAGTAATTTATAGTATAACAACTTTTGAATTGCCAGAGGCAATTTTTAACTTAACAAATTTGGAGGAAAAGAAATTTTGTATGCCAAAAATAATTTTTAACTTAGCAAATTTGGAGGTAAGAAAATTTTGTTTCCCAGAGATTTAACTTAGAAAATTTGGAGGAAAGAAAATTTGTTTGTAAGAGATAATTTTTAACTTAGCAAATTTGGAGGAAAGGAAGCAGTGTGCATTTTTACAAAAATTTGCACTTTAGAATTCAAGACTGCATTTCGCGACCTTATGAAATTTACATTTTACGATCCTTTGATTCCAGAATCGCGAATCTCAAATTTGTCAAAAACAGAAACTTATCATGATAAGTTTATAGAATTTTTAACAAACCCCTAATACAAACAGATTTAATTAGTATTCACCAACTGCTGTTTGTATTGGGCTAGCCATACTATTCCCCTTAGTATGATGAGTAGTCACGAATTTCATTTGGACTTTAAATGCCAAACTTTTCTCTTCTCTAAACCTTAATGGATTAGAGTTTTTCATGCATTTTACCCTAGCATGGTAGGGCTGTTGAGGATTTCATTTGGACTTTAGATGCCAAACTTTCCTCTATACTTAGTCATAGAGACATAGGATTCATGCGATATTTCATGCTAAAACTCGTTGATAATGATTTTTTCTTGTAAATGAGCTCTATGTAATTAGTGGACAAATTAGTCCTGTTTTGGAGATAATACTGTCAAGAATCTGACACATTCATTAATCTCTTTATGGACTTCGAATTTCTGACATTCAAATAGATCAATAATCAAGTTGTAATGTTAAATTTTTCTATTGTTAGAGGAAAAATTAGAGTATGTGTATCAAATGATTTGATACTTCTATATTCTCTTCTTCGCGGTATCGATCGGAGATGTAATTGAGGGTTATAGAAGAATATATGTATCTTAAATCACTCAACCTTTAACTTCGTTGCTTCTTACTAATCAGTTAGGAATAATATTTCTTTAGAAATTTTCTATTAATTGGCATCATTATTTTGTCGCCATTATGTTTTCCTAACCGATATGCACCATTAGAATAGACTGTATCAATGACAAAGGGTCCCTCCCATTTTGGCTGGAACTTTTCTTTGGATTTTTAATTAGTTATGATCGGTCTTCTTACTGAAACGAGCAGATTACCTTTCTTAAAAGTTTTCTACTTAACCTTTTTATTAAAAGTTTTAGAAATCCGTGCCTGGTAGAGTTCAGTGCTTTATTGGGCTTCAAGACGTTTATCATCCAGAGCTTCCAATTCTAGAAGTCTCTATCGATGTCTTTCTTCTTACACCATTTTAGTTGCTAATGCGAAATGACGGAATTTGGATTTCCAAGGGTAACACTGCTCTAGACCCATATACCAAAGAAAATGGCGTAGTATTAGTAGGAGTTTTGACAGTAGTTCGATATGCGCAAAGATATTCTCCAAGATTTTCGTTCCAATCTTGTTGATTGGATGAAACAAATTTTTTAAGAAGCTTCACAATGGTTTTATTGAAAGTATCTGCTAAACCATTGGCTGTAGGATAGTATGAAGATAAAACCACACTTTCAATCCTATATTTATTATAAAATATGGAGAACAACTGACTCACAAACTGAGGTCCGTTGTCATGAATAATTCTCCTAGGCACTCCAAAGCGGTATATAACATGACATTTAATGAACTTAATAACATCTAACGACTTTACTTTAGTTAAAGAAACAACTTCAGTCCACTTTGAGAAGTAATCCGTTATGGTTAATATGAATCGATGTCCTCTCGTTGATGGTGGGAAAATTGATCCAACAATATTCATTCCCCATTGTTCGAATGGTCATAATGTAGCCGTTGGGTGAAGATATTCCGGAGCTTGATATATGAAGTCTATATGTATTTGGCAGGCTCTACATTTTTTAGCATTTGTTAGCATAAATAACTGCGTCTGTCATCATCTTAGGCCAGTAAAAATCCATTTTTCGGAGTCTATCCCAGAGTTCTGGTCCTTCTTGATGTACTCTGCAAATGCCGCTATGAGTTTCTTCAAGTGCTTCTTGAGCTTCTTTGTTAGAAAGACAAAGAAGTAAAATCTCATCATAAGATTTTCTATACAATATCTGAAGTTCGGCATTATAATATAATCTAACAGATTTTCTTCGAATTATTGTTGCTTCTTTAGGATCTTTTGGCAAAATTTCATAAAAAAAATAATCTATGTAAGAAAATCGCTAATTTCTTGGTTCAACATTAGACTCAAGAGCATATACTTCATTTGCTTCTTGTTTCTTTTCTAAATTTAAATCTGCTTCAAGCTCATTTTTGGGCAAAATAATTCCTTACTTCCCACTGTTATTCACTTACTAGCATTTTTGGGTAACGCTAAAGTAGCAGCTAAGGAAACTAATGAATTTGCATAACCATTCTGATGGCGTGTCACGTGACTGATATACAAACTATTAAAACTATCAGCCATTTTTATAACTGCTTAATAATATGGTAAAAGATTCTAATTTTTGACTTCATATTCCCCTCTAACTTGATTTATGACAAGTTGGGAATCTCTATATGCTTATAAATACTTCACCCCTACCTGTTTGGCTATTTTTAAATAAGTCATTAGGGCATTGTATTCAACAATATTATTAGAACATGAGTTTATCAATGAGTATGCTCGATGAATAATGTGGCTGTAAGGAGAAACAAAAATGACTCCCGCTACCATCTTTCCTTTGAGTCTCATTCTAGAGGCACTATCAAAGAAATGTTGTCATATATCTTCTGTAATAGTATTTACTTCAACAGTTTCTTATGAAATATTTTGCTTTGAAATTGTATTTTCTTCGATTATCTCACTAGGGATATCTTCATATAATTTTGAAGATGCTGGAATCGGGTGTTTAGCCAGGAAATTAGCTATAATTTGTCATTTAATTGATTTTTGTGGGATAAAATATATGTCATATTGCGACAACAAAATAGTCCAATTGGATAGCCTTGAATTTAATGATCCGGACTTAGTCATTAGTATTTTTAAGGGATTAACTCTCGATATAATATGAATTGTTTGCCCAACTAAATAGTATTGCATTTTCTGTATTGCGAATATCAAAACTAGGCATTCATTCTGGATCATTCTGCTGCGATAATAAATGACTTGTTCATGCCCCAATAAAGCTCCCAAAAAATGATCCATAGCTCTAAAATATAATAGGAAAGATATTCCTAAGACTGGAGCTATGAGAACAGGTGGTTTGGTGAGATACTCTTTGATTTCTTCAAAAGCTTTCTGACATGCGTCATTCCAAATGAATGATACCCTCTTCTTCATCAATCTTGTAAGATGTTGATATTTCCCACATAAATTTGATATGAATCTATGAATGTACGCCAATCTACCTTGTAATCCTCTCAATTCTTTGAGATTCTTAGGAGGTGACATATCTTGGATTGCTTTAATTTTGTCTGGATCAAGATGAATTTCTCGGGAAGTGACCACTAAGCCAAGAATTTTTTTACTAGCAACTCCCAGAAAAGATTTAATAGGGTTCATCTTAAACTGGTATTTCCGCATAAGGTCAAACATTGTTCTAAGATCATGAAGATGATCATCCTTATTTTTACTTTTAATTGCCAGATCATTTATATAGCATTCTACTATCTTTCATAGATATTCTTGGAATATCGTGCTCATAGCACGTTAATACGTGGTACCAGTATTTTTAAACCAAATGACATGACTGTATAATAGTATACTCCAAGTGGCATTCTGAAAGATATATGCTTTTCATCACTAGGGTACATCTGGATTTGATTGTATTCTAAGAATCCATCCATAAATGATAACCTTTCATATCTGCAAGTGTTGTCCATCATAACATATGTTATATGTAAAGGAAATTCGTTCTTCGGGCATGCTTCATTTAAATATCTGAAATCAATACAGACCCTGATTTTTTCGTTCTTTTTAGTTATAAGGACTATATTTGTGACCCAGTCTGGATATTGTTCTTTGCGAATAAAACCAGACTCAATTAACTTTTTGATTTTAGATTCGATTGCCTCCATAATTTCAAAATGGAATCTTCATTGTTGTTATTTTACTAGCTTTTCATCTGGTCGAATATTTAATTTATGAACCACGAATTTTGGGTCAAGTCCTAGCATATCTTCATAATTCCAAGCGAAAACATTAGTGTATCTCGAATGAGAAATATTATTTTTTTTCTTTTTCCTCTGAAGATAAATTTTCACTTATAAATATGGGTTTAGGATTAATTTTGTCACCTTTATTTATTTGGATTATTTTATCTTCAGTCGAAGGTTCTCGTTATTTAAACTGAATTTTCCACTTCACATTGAGGTGTTTCGCCCAAGAATCATCCTTGATTAGTGATATTTCATTAGTGTCTTTTTTTTCTAGGTCTGCGGAGACCATATTAACAGAAACCTCACGAAAAATGGCACCAATACTTATATCTGAATCCCAACATAATGATTCTGACGAATAAGTTTGCTGCCTTTCTTCAGATTTTATATCCGAAAGATCTTCAGAATTGGTAACATATCCCAACTCTCTACCAATTTTATCGTAGTAATATGGTATCCTTTATTTTGGAATAAAAGGTTGAAGAATTACTTTCATCCCTTTTCCAAAATTTAATTCCCTGCCTTTGGTTAGGTTGTACCATATTTTTCTCATTAACTTATAAAAATTTTCATTATAATGAAAGAACTCGGGTTCCTCAGAATCTAAATATTTTCCTTTATGTTTGTTATTTGTTTTTCCAAATATTATAAGTTTTTGATCTTTATTTTTAGGAGGAACTTCAAAAACAACTTCATTTGCATCTCCATCGCCATCACTTTGTATGTAAAAGAATGATCGAAAGGGTACTTGAAATTAAGCTAAAGAATATATTTTATCTAAGTGATCACTGACCACGTCAGTACTAGTACTTGAGAGTTTAGAATCAACACAAGAAGAATAAGCAAACTCTATATCTTCATTAATTATCCACTCGCCATCAGAATTAGCAGTGTCATTTACATCAAGGCCTTCAAGGCTTATTGTAATAGGTTCTCCATCCCAATTTACATCATCAAATTTCAAACTTTCAGATCCTGATTCAGGATCCTCTAGAGCAGGTTGTTCAGCTATTTCAAATGTGTCTTGATATAGCAACGCATCTGTAAAATAGTTTTCAACTCCTTTAAAAGGTTGTTTCTCTGCAATCAAGGTCTTCACCTTTCCATCTTTATCCGCATACTTCATGCATTGATGAAGTATAGACAGAACAATGAGATTGATATGAATCCATGGCTTCCAAGAAGAAGATTATAAGACGTGTCAGCATCTATTACATAGCATGTGACATCCATCTTTAGATCACCATCTGGCATTTCAACTTTATTTTGCTCAGTGGTCTACTGCCATTAGCATTGAATATAAAAATGGTAGTATTTGTTGTTGCTAATCTACTCATAGGGACTCCAAGATATCGTAATACCCGTCTCAGCATTATACTTAGAGCAGATCCAGGATCAACTTGGATTCGGTCGATCTCTGATGACCCTATGTATCCTTTGAAATACAAAGGATGATGATACTTGTATATCTTCTGGAGAGAAGGTTATGCAAGAAATATTTTTAGAAGCTTGATGATATACTGCACAGACTTCTTCTTCATCTTTGACTGTTTCTGACATTTGTGTCAGAAACACTTCAGAATCTTACAGAGTTTCTCTTAAAACTTCTCTAGTTTGTTTAGAGAGCTTTAGAAGCTCATACAAAGTAATTCTTGCTGGAATACTGGCCAATTGCGCCAATACGTCAAATTGAAATGGCTTCTTGGAACTTTTTGCAGGTTCGTTGTTTCTATTTTTAAGAGCTTTGTCAAATTTAAACATTTTTTGCTTGTTTTTCTTTGGAGGCGACTGAGGTTCTACTACTTGATTATAATTCTTCAAGTAATGTTTTCCTGAATGACTTTTAGAAGATTTTGGTTGATCTACATTAACTGCCAAAGAATCTTTAATTTCTTCTTCTGAATTCGAGAGAGGAGGAACTTTTGTATTATCTTCAGAAATTGCAGTAACAGCATTAGAAGTAAAAGCTTTTCCTTTTGACTTTTTCTTAAATGAACTTGAAGTTCATTGCTCATATTTAAGGACATAATCCTTTCTTTCATTGTTGATGAGGATCATAATTCACAACCTTCATCGTACTTTTAGAAATGGATTGAACTTTGTCTTAATGGTTGATTCTATCCAATCGGGAGTTTTTCCAAATCTAAAAGTCACCATATTTGCAGTTACTTTCTTCTGATCTTCTCGCAACTTGATAACTTTGACATCTAGCAGAGCTTGAATTTTATCCTTGAGAATATTACAGTTTTAGTAGGATGATTAATAATCCTATGATATACACAGTAATTAGAATCATTAACCTTTCCTGCTTCTTCGAGTTGTTTTGATTCTCGCAATTTGAGCATATTTTTCGCCATGAGCAAATTAAAGGTAGTAATGGCATGCTCATCTTTGAAAGAATATTATTTTTGAGAAATCCGCGATTGAGGAGGAGCCTTTGGAGAAAATTTGGTAGAATTCGGAGTATCAGTCGCCATTGTTTCTTTCCCCTTGGGTCGAGAACACTGATGCTGTTGAGAATTATTTTGTCTTTGTTTCCCTCCTTCTTCAGCTTCAAGCCTCTGTGTAATTTCTTAGGCTTTCTCAACTTGTAATGAAAAATCTTTCAAGGTAGAAGACTTTACAGCCCTCTCCTAGCAAGAACTTTAGTAGAGAGATTGTGTCTGCAAGTTTTTACCAATGTTTTCTTTGGCATTCCATGCAGACATCTTAAAAAATCATTTCTGAATCTTTAATAAAATCTAGAGCGGATTCTCCCTTCTTTTGTTTTGTAGTAAGGAGTGTTGGCATTGAGATTTCTATATCATCTTCATAAAATCTCGTCAAAAAGGCTTTTTCCAAATCATTGTATGAATTGATGGTTCCCGGTTCTAATCTCCGGAACCATTCAAATGCTACACCTGTTAAGGTACTAACAAAGATTTGCATAATGATTGGATTATTCCCAGCCAAATGTTCTGTCTGAGTTTTGAAATAGTAAAGGTGTTGATTCGGAGATCCTTTACCATTAAATGATTTGAGTTTCAGTGGTTTATAATTCTCTGGGAATTGTATACTTTTCCATTCTATCAGATATGGCCTCACAACCTCTAGCTCTTGCAAATCATTCTTATGCATTAGAGCATTCAGTTGATTTTAAAAACTCTCCATCTAGCAGTGTTTATATTTTCTTCTTGATTCGGATTTCTTTCTTGGTGATGGGAGTGCACGGAATGATTATCTTCTCCTTCGCGACGGTCTTCATTATTTTCATTATCATTTCTAGGAGGAACGCACAATTCATTTTCTGTATTCTTCGCTCTATCGTTCCTCGAGTCATGATGAGTTTTAGAAGAAGATTCACTTTTCTCTTTCCTTCTTTCTTTTTCTAAATCCAGCAAGACATACATCATATCTCTAATTTCATTAATAGTATTTTGTTGTTGTTGGATAGTTTTATCTTTCTCATTCATTCTTTTCATGAACTCTTTCGGAGTTCCTTGTGCCATATGTGGAAATGCAAAATCTTCGACGAACGAATCCAATGTCTGAGATTCGGCCATAGCTGAATTAACTGCTTCTTCTTCGTCATCGGAAGAGACTCCAACCATTCATCTACAATCCACAGGCATTGTTACTCCTTTCTTAAGTAAGTTATTCTGAAAAATACCCCACATCTCGTTGAATACACTCTTTAAGCTTGAAGAGCGTTTAGAGTCAGAATAATCTATTCTATTGGAACTCTTTGTCTTCTTTTTCTTTCCCTTAAAGTTTATCATATTGGATGATACTTTAGGGTATTCAGGTTCAGAAAATTTTTGTTTGTTGCGTCTTCTTCTTTTATATGGTTGAAGTGAAGATATTGTAAGTCGATTAAAAACTAACTGTTTAGCAGGAGCCTCTACACGGTAACAATGCGATAACACTGCATTGATCACACTCGTTCACAATAACATTGAGACATTCAGGATTCTTCTCTCTTTTTGTTAAGAAGTTTCCTAAAGTCTCTTATATTGAAACTCATTATCTTGTTAATGGAAACGGCATCACCTCCAAATGATATCTTTGAAATAGGATTTTATATTCCCTTAAAGATTCCAGAGTGAATTTCACTTTAGCTGTGGTGGCAGATGGATGAGCTTCTGCCAAAGTTGGAGCATGGACCTTAGAGGTTGACTCTTTAGAAACTCGATTTTGAAAACTACATTTTTCTGTTAGTACGTGAATTTGAGATCCGCGTCTATCTACGGAAACACGATCTTGAAAGTCACATCTTATTCCTGGGCATGAGAGTGGGACCCTCGTCTTGTTTGCAAAACGCGAATGTAAACTCCGCATTTGAAATCATAGATAAACTTGGCAGATGTACGACGTTTCTTATAAGAAACACGAACAAACCCATCTGCATCTTGATTTTTCATTTTGTTTGGAACCACTACTTTGCTTTTTGGCCTCCATACTTGAACTGGAGGTCTTCGCGCTTGTGGTTCAACAGATTCTTTTTGTTTCATAGCTCTTCGGAGCGCGTGATCCTTACTTCTTCTAAAATTCCTTCTCATTGTGCGGGTGAGAGGAATCTTGCTCTCTGGTTCATCTTTTTGACAATCAGAGAATGGTCATTTTCCCTTGTTCATATGAAGATCCTTATCCATACTCTCAAGGAGATCAAGTGGAGTAGACCCTAAGTCTTGTGCTGGTGAAAGAGATGATTCTCCTTTGAGACCAGACTGGTTTGAAGAATCCTTTGATAGGACTGTCGCCTTTGAAGAGTCTTTGGCAGCTGAGCTATTAGAAACCTTATGGTGTTTCCGTAAGGAATTAGGGCTTCTGGAGCCAGAGGCGAGAAATTCTTTGTACTTCTTTTGATCGAACTCGATAACGAGTGACTTGACCATACTGCCAACTGGTATCTTATCGGATTAAGCTACCACCTGTTCATCAGAGATGATAGAGGTTCCCAATAGAGTCGCTAATCATCTGTTTGCCATAAAATCGTAAATGATTCTTTATTGAATTTTCTCAATAAAATATTACAATTTCAACGGTTTATCGTTTACAGAAGATGAGAAAAATCTAATTCTCTCTTTATTTAAAGTTAGGTTTTAGAGTAGTTATAGAGAACGATCTTGCTCTCTGCTGACCCTCCGTATAAAATTTTAGTTGGCAAGAGTTTCGAAATTTTGATAGCATCAGCACTTCGATGGAAAAGGACTCTCTTTATAATATTGATCTTCAGATTTTTTTTTTCGCCTAAGCTTCTACTATTTATAGAGATTTGGAGACTTTTAAGTTGATGTAACTGTCCAACTGTTGGTCTCTACGATCTGAGTAGTAATTTCTCGCCATTTGATATGATGGATTTGTATTAAATCTCTAGAATTTGTAACCGACGTTTTTAATCCTCTGGATTATAACTGAAATGCGGATCTCAAGTTTTAGATTCAAATTTCTTCTGAATGACAATCGGAACACGAATCTCAGACTTTAGATTCACGTTTCCTTTGAATTATAATCAAAACGTTAATCTCAGCGTTTAGATTCACATTTCAATCTGAATAACCATCAGAATGTGAATCACAGACATTGGATTCCCATTTCAGTATGATGGTATGTTCGCTGCTTGCATGATATGTGATGAGTGTCATATATTGCATACTTATAATCTCCATATTATCTATTTTTGTATATAAATAATTCTACTAGGGTATTTTTAGTCTGTTTTTCAGGTAAACCTATTCCTACAAGGAGATGGTATAAAATCAGAGCCGGATGAGGCAACCAAATCCAGAAAAAACTAAAAGTGAATTAAGATACAAGATCATGAAGTTGCAGAGGATCGAAGTTTATTATAGTCATTCAGATCAAAAGTAAGAGACTCGAACATCATTCAAAAGAAAAGTGAAGCCGATTACTCATTGTTTTGCCGCTATTTAGCAGCAATTGCCGCCAATTAGCGGCTCCATGGGGCCCACTTTGGATGAATTTCTATGGGGTCTTTGATATAATTTTGTAATTACTCACTTGTACTCATATTAGGGTTTGGTTCTCCTAAACCTATATATTGGCCATGTACTTGTAACTAGGGTTTTTTATGCAATTTTATACTTGAAAATTATTTAATAAAATTAGGGTTTGTCGAAGGAGTGACGGCCGCAATACCGTGCTCTAGAGATACGCCATTGTTCAGAAGTGTGTTCTTGTAAGTCTAATTATTTTATTTGCTTTTTAGGCAAATTTAAGTGCTTTCTAGTATAGATTCTTTATAGTTTTCATAGAAAAATATGATTCTTAATGCTTTCGAATAATAAAAATATGATCTTACTAATTAGAACTATGAGTAGCTAATTTAATTTAGCTTTAGGATGTAGATAAAACTAGGAATCCACTATGTTGTTGCTCTCTAGTGTTTTCTTCCTATATAAAATAATAAAGATAAGATTTTTCAATGAAAAGATTAAAATATAACAACTTGTAGATTAATACTTTGATAGATTATATTTGAATTAGATTTCTTAATAGCCTATGCTTAATTAGGATTTAGAGTTATTACTTTTCATTTTTGTCATAGAGTTATCTAATGATTTAGTTTTTTTTATGAAAAGTTATATTTTTAATGTGTTATGCTTGCACACCACATGATAACAAATGCTTAGAACACTTAATGTAAAGATTAAAACTAAAAATTCAATTTTTATAATAGGAGAAGTAATACATGGTTGGAAACTAGTGAACTCTATATCATAGGCTAATTAGAATAATTCTCATTCATTTTAAAACCCTTAGTTAATTTGTTAGGACTAAAGAATTAGTAAGAACTCAAAAACACCTTAGATACTTGTGGGAATGATTTATTTGCATTACAATCGACACTGTATGCTTGCAGTAGATTTTTCACATCAATATGCTTAAACACGATGATTAGACCCTGTGGGGCCATTCTCATTATTAAGTCTGCGAATGTAGAGAAAGAGATTTACACTTCAGCTTCATTCATGAATCAAAAATCATGTCTCAGCTTCTATGGAAAATAAAGCACAATTCTGTGAAAACCATGTCTTATTTTCTCTTTAATTTATATTCGCGGAACTCTCTTTATGAAAGATGATCCTAATAAAAGAAAATTTCACCAATACTGAGGGTTCGTACTTTCAAGAGTAAGCAAACCCCAGCTTATCGTTGAATACTCTCCCTTTGGATGAAATTATCTCCTGTTTGGAAATCGTTGTATTCAGCCTCAATTTGTATTCTTATTGTTTCGCGAGTTATTTTTCTTTATTGTAAAATATTTTATTGCAAGCAACGTCCCTTGTAATCATGTATATTGTAATATTTTTCAGAACTGTTTTGGATAATGCAATGTAATATTTTGAATTGTACCAATGAAATTTATTCATGTTGTGCACTCTGATTGCGTGGTTCTTTATTATTAAAGGCCTCGTGTACATATTTTTAGGGTGTCTGCTGATAATATCTTACCCACAAATAGGATACATCGCCAAAAACTTTTGGGTGTAGTTTAGAGCATTACAGAGTAGTATCAGAGTCCAGACTTCACAAATTAGTCTAAGCGATTTAAATTAGTTTGTGGCTTGGATGATTTTCAACCTAAGGAAAATTACTACATCCATATTGCATTATCCACTTCATGATCCTCGCCTTCTTATCATAATCTTTGATTCCATATCCAGTCCTTTGATTCCTAATTTTATTCTCATCTCCAATCTTTATTGGATGACTGGGCAAAAACATAACATTGCTACTTTTGAAAAAGAGGACAATAGTGATGTTAGGGAGCAAGAATGTGTTCTTAATTAGAATGAGCAAGAGATCAACACTCAGACGTGTTCTAATAATTAAGAATCAGGGATATCAAATACTACTCTTTCAACGAAATAAAGAAGAATATTCAGAATCTCAACAAGTTTGCATGTTTTATCAGATATCAAAATTATCAGCAAGAGGACACCATAATGTGAGCACTTCGAGAAAGAGGATAGTACTAGTTTGCAACATCTACTAGATCCGTGGGCATACCCTACGATACTTGTAGGAAAGTTTTGGACTTGGTTTGCGTAGCAACAAGCTATTGGTTAAAATATTTTCCCTACAAAAGATTCCATGATAGGCTAGATAATATAGTGCCAACATAATCATTAAATAAGTCCTATAAAATCTCCATAATTATTTCTCCGGTATATTAGAATGTATCCTATGACCATGTTGACTTTCTTAATGATTAATTAAGTTATCAAATCTCTATAATTATTTACCAAATTTGTTATGTTATTTTATATATATATATAGCAAACGGGAAATTCACCGGCGGTGAAGGGAGTTCCTTCACCACCGCTTAAGTGGCCCGATACAATTATTATACGTGGCGCCACTCAAAGAGTGGTTAAGTGAGTTCTTTTATTTGTTATCTTGAGTGGCGCCACGTGTAATAATTTTATTGGGTCACTTAAGTAGCGGTGAAGGAACTCTCTTCACCGCCAGTGAATTTCCCGTTTTCTCTCTCTCATATATATATATATATATATATATAGAGAGAGAGAGAGAGAGAGAGACCCACAAAAATATCAATTGAATGGATTTAAGCCTCAAACTGAATTTATTTCTCAAGGGTGGGGTGCCAAAAATATGTTTTGAAGGCGAGATGATTATTTTAATGAGTATTTAGCATATCAAATCTCCAATATTACTTACCAAAATTATATGTTGTTATCATTACTTGTTTAGATACTTCCATAAAATCAAGTTGAAGTGATGAGATTTGTGTATATTTTGTATGTTTTGTGCATGTTTTTTTATTATAACATATTTATAGCTTTGCCTTCGTTCAATTACGTAAATGAAGTGATACTTCTTTTTTTTTATTTTTACTAACTTTTAATTATTTCAATCTAAATACAGGACATAGTACATGAGTTTGTGGTCCAATAAACATAAGATAGTAAACCTCATATAACTCATTATTATATGTTGCTTTACATTTTTGGTGAGAAATTAGATTATTTTCATGGAAAGGAGTAGAAAAAAAGGTTCCAAGTATGAGAACTCGACAAGATGTATAGGAGTAAGTAAAAAAAACCTACTAATAATGCTAAGAAGACAATGGCGAGGTACGAAGTAGCATAAAAAATTAATAACAAGTTACAGAGTGAGGCGCATGAGAAACAAAAGGCAAAACTTATAAAAGTACGAGGTAACATTCGAACTGAGATGCATACGAGGTAACAATCGAACTGAGATGCAGGAAGAATTGTCGACAGAGCTTCTACATGTATGAGCTGAAATTCGAGTTACCAATACAAGAGAAAATAAAGATAGAGACTATAGATGAAGTACAAACTGAGTTCTATTCTATATTCAAGAGCGTATGACGATAAGTTTTAGTTATATTTCACAATCTAAAAATTGATTATTTCGTATTTAATTAACATTAATATTAATATGTAGTTTTGAACATAAACATTTTAATATTTGTGTAAGAGACTGAATGATATTGGTTGCATTATATATTTTATTCTTTCGGCATATTTTTGTGATGAACTTTTATTTTTATATTGTAAATTAATGAGTTAATATCGATTATTAGTAAATTATTTATTTGAATGTGATTTTTTGATGATATTTATTGTATGCAGCTTTGTTGTTTAATTAAGATTCAATGACAATATAAGATGCTCGTCATTGATTAATATATTATATGACAACTAACACTGTCATATATATATATATGAGATTAAGTGGCAATATATATTATCACAAAATACATTTTTTATGATAGCATAAAATAGCTTCTATGGTAATAAACATTGTCACTAATGAGTAAGTAATGTCACTATATAATATTTTTATATAAACGGTGACAAAACATATACCTTTTGTGATGAGTATTGTAGTCACAAATTAGATATAGTGATGATTATGATTGTCACATAAAATAGACTTGCATGATGACATGGTAAATTTCTTGTGATATGTTGTTACTGTTGGCAAGTTTCAGTGATGAGGTCACAATCATCACAAAACACATATGATAGTGATAGCTGTCGGCGAAAAATTCTGGAGTCATCTGTCAAAATAAAACAGATCCGCGAATTTAGGATTGGAGATCCGCAACTCAGCAGATCTGCGAACCTAAAGTTCGAGGTTCGCGACCAAGCTACGACAGAACAAGTTCGCGAATCTAAAATTGAGATTCGTGATGCTATCCATAGCTTCCGGGGAGGGGTTTAATACAAAGTCACCCGACCCGAACAAGAGAGTTCCCACCTCGGATCGTGAAGCCAACTGCCAAAAGAATGTAGCAGCATTATTTCGATCGTGGAAGTAACTACCTAACGAATATAGCGGCACTTCTCGAGTAGTGGGGGCTAACGGTCGAACGAATGAGATGGGAACGTTGCCCTAGAAACCCTATAAAAAGCTGGAAAATGAAAAAAGAAGGGATCGATCGTCTTCTTCTTGAATTACCCCTTTGTGAGCAGAAATCCAGAGCCTTCTTTTACTGCCAATTGAAAGTGTTTGTGCGGAGTGTCAACGGAGAGTAAGATCATCCTCCACAGCTACTTCAGAACCCAGTTTTAAACAAAGAGGAAATTTGTTTTTCTCATCTTCTGTAATCGAAAAACCGTTGGAATTGTAATCCTTTATTACAAAATCTCAATAGAGAGTCATTTACAATTTTATGGCGAATAGAAAATTGGCGACTCCGTTGGGGACTGCTATCACCTCTGGTGATCTGGTAGTAACTCAATCCGACAATATTCCAGTTGGCAGCCTGGTCAACTCGCTCACCATCTAGGTTGACCAAGAAAAATATGAAGAATTCATTTCTTCCGGCTGCAAGAGCCCTACTTCCTTACGGGAGTGCCGTAAAGTCTCTAAAAAATCAATTTCCAAGGGGACTTCAAGGGCAGCTACCCAATCAAAGGATTCGGTGGACCAAACTAGTCTGAAATCTTCCTCTTTGCCACCATTGGGCTCTGAGCCAGTTGCGGCTAAGACTCCTGATCTCTCTACCAAAGTGGATCAAGGCCCCCACTTTAACAAGGGAAAACGACCACTACCTACTCCGCAGGTCTATGACGCGGAGAAGGAGGTTCCTCTCACTCGTACAATGAGAAGAAAGCTAAGAAGAAGCAAAACTTGTGCCCTTCGCAGGACCACGCAGAAAAAGGAAACCACCAATCATCATCGCAAAGGCCTACTGTACAAGTATGGAGGCCAAAATGCGAGGTTACAGAAGATCAAGATGCGGAAGGATTTACTCGCATTTCCTACAGAAAATGGAGTAAATCCACCAAAATTATCTATGACTACAAACACGGAACCTACATTCGCATCCCTCGTGTTCCGAGGGGAAAGCATGATCACGCAATTGATGGAGCGTGTGAACCTCAGGCTCGCGGAAGGCATGCGATTAGCATGCAACCTATCTCAAAGGCTAAGACTATCTCACTCACTGTCCCAGTAAGGGTGAGACTTGCTCCGAAAGCCTTCGACGAAGAAGGGACTCCGGTCCCAAGGCTATCTTTCACGGATGACGCCGTTACCAAGAGTTCCAATGCAAGAGATTTTCGAAAACTTCTGAACAGAAAGAGGGAAGAATCCCACGCATCTCACTGCCATTGTGAACGACTGATCAATGCAGTACTGTCATATTGACATTGTTCAGCCCATACTAGACCGTCGGTGTTCCATCGACTATCAACATCATCAACATTCTCATCCTAACTGGCGAAGAGGAGATGACAAAACAGGTTCAAGTTTTCTGAGCCTGAATACCGTAAAGTGTCATCCAATATGATAAGTGTCGGGGAAAAGAAGAAGAAAAAGAAGATGAAGAAAGTCTTCGAAGGAGGTGCTTCCGACTCAGAGCTCTCTTCGGGTCTAAATGACATACTCAATGAAGAGCGAGGAGTTTTTCAAAATACTCGACTCAAAAGTGGGATGGCAATCCCGATGAATTATAGACAAATGACGGGAGTCTCCTCTTATGAGGAAGACACGACCAAGTCTATTATGGCCGGGTCGCAAACGTCGGATTCGTTTCCTGGAAGACTCCGCCTCCACATACATGGCCCATAACAGTACCCCGGAGGAATTCATGCGGAGGATGGATGAGCAAGACAAAAGTATTTAGCAACAGCAGAACGCTATCAGCAAACTTAAAGACATGCTGCATGTTCTACTGGAATTGGAAAAGACTAGGTTGAAGAATGCATCTTCGCAGACGCCACCCCATGACCCAAAAACTGACAAGGGAAAGAGGGCGGAAGAAGAAGGTCATATTCTTCACAATAATGAAGAGGAAACATAACATCATGAGGATGATGACAATCACTCCACGCATCAGGAAGGGAACGTGAATACTGTCTGGATGGAGAGTTTACAAAATCAACTGAATGCCCTTATGCATAAGAGTGATTTGCAAGAGCTAGGTGTTGTAAGGCCATATCCCATGGAATGGAAAAGCATGCCGTTCCCGGAAAGCTACAAGCCATTGAAGCTCAAATCCTTTAATGGTAGAGGGTCGCCAAATCAGCACCTTTACTATTTCAGGTCGCAAATCAGGCATTTAGCCGGAAACAACCCCATCATTACGCGGGTATTTGTTAGTACCTTGACAGGATTAGCATTTGAATGGTTCCGGAGGTTAGAACCGGGAACCATCAATTCATGGAGCGACATGGAAAAAGCCTTCCTAACTAGGTTCTATGAAGACGATATGGTAGTGTCAATGCCAGCGCTTTTAGCCACTAAGCAGAAGAAAGGGGAATCGGCCCGGAACTTCATTAAAAGGTTCCGGAATGATTCTCTTAGATGCCCGCACGGGATGCCAGAAAAGACCTTGGTAGAAATCTGTCGACATAATCTCTCGACTAAGGTTCTAGCCAGGATGGGAGTAGTGAAGTCCTCAACTTGGAAGGATCTCACCCTAAAAGCTGAGGAGGCTGAGGAAATCGCTCAAAAGCTTGAAGAAGAAAGAGGCAAGGAGAAACAGAGGAGAAATAACGACAACAACCATAGGCCCCGATCCCGAGGATATAAAGGGAAGGAGACAATGGTAGCTGATACTCCGCAGTCCGCAAAGTCTTCTCCGAAGCTCCCTCCTCAAGCACGTATGCCTCAAAAATAATATTCTTTCAAGGATGAGCATACGAAACCATCTTCAACCTCCTCATGAGTAAAAAGATGCTCAAGCTGCCAGAATCTAAATATCCGGAAGAAGCAAGGAGAGTTAATGATCCTAATTGTTGTTTCTACAATAGGATTATTAACCGTCCTACCCAGAATTGTTACATCCTTAAAGATAAGATTCAAGTTTTAGTGGACGCCAAGGTCATCAAGCTCCAAGAGCACTAGAAAAAAGTAACCGCGAACATGGTGACTGTCAAGTTCGGTAAAGCACCCGACTGGATAGAGTCAACAGTTCAAGATGAGGTGCAATCCATTCCTAGAGGCACGATGCAGGTCGTGAATTTTGATCCGCATCAACAGCAGGAGAAAGGATTGTCCCCCTTCGAAACTGATAGAGGGGAGATAATGTGGGTGCATCCAGATCTCCTTAATGATGAACAATGGACTTCCAATTCATCTGGAAGAAGGCGAAAAGGGAATATCCTTACTTCTAATGTTGTTTCCATAATTTCCGAAGATGACGAAGGCATTCCTACTCTAATAGATTCGGAAGAAGAAATCGGAGACTCTCTGGTAGCTGACGCGAATCTACCTCCCTCGAAGACCCGTTCGGAAAAAGATTACATGAAGAATTATGGGCAGGCCGCAGATTCTCAGCCATCTCCAGAGAAGATCAAACAAAAAGAGCTTAAATTTGATAAAGCTCTGAAGAAAAAGGGGAAAGAGCCTGCGGAAGATTTACAGAAGTCGTTTCAATTCGACATCTTAACGCAGTTTACTAATATTCCCGCAAGAATAACTTTGTATGAGCTCCTGAAGCTTTCTAATCAACTAGAGAAGCTTTGAGAGAGGCTCTGCAAGATTCAGAGGTATTTTTGGCACAGATACCAGAAATGATCGAGAAGGAAGAATCTCTATGCTCAACGTGTCACCAGATCTCTGATAAAAATGTCCCTTGCATCACTGTCTCTCCGGAAGACATGCAAGTTAGAAGTAATAAGCATCACCGCCCTTTATATTACAAAGGATACATAGGGTCAGCGGAGATCGATCGCATTCAAGTTGATCCAGGCTCAGCCTTAAGCATCATGCCACGGAGGATGTTGCGGTAACTTGGAGTCCCGATGAATAGGTTAGCAGCAACCAACACTACTATCTTCGGATTCAATGCCGATGGTAGTAGACCGTTTGGCAAGATAAAACTTAAGTGCCAAATCAGCGACTTGAAGACAGAAGTCACGTGCTATGTGATAGATGTCGACACATCTTACAATTTGCTACTGGAGAGGCCCTAGATCCATAATAACCTCGTTGTGCCGTCCACGTTACATCAATGCATGAAATATGTGGATAAAGACAGAAATGTAAGAACGTTGGTCGCAGAAAAGCAACCCTTTAAATGAGTTGAAAACTACTTTACTGACATGTTGCTATATCAAGATGCGTTTAATGTTTCAGAGCAGCCTGTTCCAGACGACTCTGATAGCGGTGAAGAAGCCGATAGAGAATCAGGATCCGAAGATTCGGAATCCGAGGATGTAATTTGGGATGGTGAGCCCATTGTGATAAACCTCGAAGGCCTTGATGTAAATAATACTATTTACTCTGATGGTGAATGGGTGATAAATGAAAATTTAGAATTTGCTTATTCTTTTGGTATTAATTCTGAGCCCTCAAGGACTAGAACTGATCGTTCAGTGATTGTTTAGATAAAATATGCTCTCTGACTTCCTTCCAAGTACCTATCCGATCGTCCTTTTACAAACTAAGTGATGACGATGAAAGTGCCAACAATGCCGTTTTTGAGGTTCCTCCCAAGGACGAAACTTAGAAAGCCATAATATTTGGAAGGACAAATCACAAGAATAAAAAGAAATGCTTAGATTCTGAGGAAGAACAGGGAAATCCCGAGTTCTTCCATTACGATGAAAATTCTCATAGACTAATAAAGAAAATGGGGTATAATCTGGCCAAAGGCAGGGGGTTGAAATTTGGAAAGGGAAGAAGTACAATCCTCCGACCCTTTGTCCCAGAGGAAAAAATGCCAGATTATTATCAGAAAACTGGCAGGGGATTGGGATATGTCACCACTCCCGAAGGTTCCTCAGGTGAGAGAACTGAAGAAAGGCATTTCGATCATTCGTCATAATCGTCTTGTTGGGATTCAGATGTCAGTATTGGCATGATTTTTCGCGAAGTGTCCGCGAACATGGCCTCCGCGATCCAAGAAGACGAAGACCTAGAGAAAGCTTTGCAGATAAAAATGACCCCTGGGCCAAGCATCTTAACGCGAAGTGAAAAATTCAGTTTGAACAGCGCGAGCCTCCAACCGAAGATAACGTAATCCAAATAAATATGGGGGATGAAAAAAATTCTAAACTCATATTTATAAGTGAGAACCTATCCTCGGAAGAGAGAGAGAAATTGATATCCCTCATTTGCGAGTACATCGACATTTTCGCCAGGAGTTATGAGGATATGCCAGGATTACACCCAAGTGTCGCGGTTCACAAACTGAGCATCCGGCCAAATGCTAAGCCAGTAAAGCAACAACAACAAAGATTCTGTCCAGAAATCATGGAAGCTATTGAAATTGAAATCAAAAAGTTGATCGAGTCAGGCTTTATTCGTGAGGAACAGCACCCTAATTGGGTCGCAAATATAGTTCCTGTAACTAAGAAGAACGGAAAAATCCGGATTTGTATTGATTTTAGGGATTTGAATGAAGCATGCCCTAAAGACGAATTTTCGTTACCCATTACAGATGTTATGATAGATAACACTTGTAGGTATGAACGTATGACATTTATGGATGGTTTCTCAGGGTATAATCAAATAAAAATGTACCCTGACGATGAGAAGCATACGTCTTTCAGAACACCACTCGGAGTATACTGCTATACAGTTATGCCCTTCGGCCTAAAGAATGCAGGTGCCACGTATCAGCGTGCTATGAATGTAATATTCCAAGAACATCTGCGAAGGACAGTGGAATGTTACGTAGATGACCTAGCAATTAAAAGTAAGAATAAAGGTGATCACCTACAAGATTTGAAGACGGTGTTTAACCTCATGAGGAAACACCAGTTCAAGATGAACCCGACTAAATCTTTTCTGGGGTCTCCAATGGAAAGTTTCTCGGCTTTGTCGTAACTTCCAAAGGGATTTACCTTGACCCGGACAAGATTAAGGCTATCCAAGATATGCCACCTCCCCGCAACCTCAAAGGATTAAGGAGACTGCAAGGTAGGCTGGCGTACATCCGCAGATTCATATCAAATTTGTCTAGTAAATGTCAGCCCTTTACTAGGTTAATGTGGAAAGGAGTGTCATTTGTTTGGGATGACGCATGCTAAAAGGCTTTTGTAGAAGTCAAACAATACCTCATGAAACCACCAGTACTCATAGCCCCAGTTCCGGGAGTACCTTTCCTGCTATACGTAAGAGCTATGGACCACTCCTTGGGAGTCTTGTTAGCACAGAAGAATGAGTCGGGTCATGAACAAGCTATTTATTATCTCAGCAGAATGATGATCGGGGCAGAACACCGGTATAACTTAGTGGAGAAGGAATGTTTAGCTTTAGTATTTGCAGTGCAGAAAATGTGACACTATTTAGTTGGACAAACCATCCACGTTATATCGAGAGTTAACCCCCTGAGAATACTAATGACTAAACCCGGATCATTGAATTCGAGGCTATCCAATTGCGCTATTTTGTTATCACAATATGATATGTATTTTGTCCCACAAAAATCTATTAAAGGACAGGCCGTAGCCGATTTCCTAGCCGAACATCCAATCCCGACATCCTTGAAGTTATACGAACAAATTCCTGGAGAGTTGGGTGAATGGAGCCCGATTCCAAAAGAAGACAACTCGCAGGAGTCTCCGAAGGCAAATACAGTTGTGAAAGGTGTATGGCAACTTTTCTTCGGTGGCGTCTCCCGAATGGGATCTGAAGGAAGAATGACACGGGGGTAGGAGTTGTTTTCGTCTCTCCTTACAACCACATCATTCCTCGAGCCTACTCATTAACAAGTCTGTGCTCCAACAATGTTGCGGAGTATAATGCCCTCTAATCAACTTAAAGATAGCTAAACAACTGGGGGTCAAATATTTGGAGGCATATAGAGATTCTCAACTTGTTGTAAATCAAGTGAAAGGGGAATATGAGGTCAAACATGAAGATCTTTTGCCGTATTATCGCGCAGTAATCAAGATAGCCGATGGTTTTGATGGTTTCTATGTCAGCCACGTAAAGTGCCACCGAAATAGCTATGCAGATTCACTAGCTCCCTTAGCTGCTACATTAGCCTTGCCCAAGCATGCTAAAAAGCAGATTATGATAGGGAGCAGAGAATTATTCTGTCCAAAGGACGAACTCAAAGAAAAATCGAAGGAGCCACAGGAAGACAAAGCTAGTGTTTTCGAGTTAAGTCTAGAACCAAGTGATTGGCGCTTCCCTTATATAGATTATGTCCTTTACGGTATATTACCTGAAGATCCAAAAGAAGCCAGGGCAATTCAAAGAAGGGCTATCCGATTCTACTATAATGCGGAGCTCCAGACATTGTACATGAAATCTTATGATGAAATCTTACTTTGCTGTCTTTCTAACCGAGAAACTCGAAAAGTACTTGAAGAAGGTCATGCTGGTATTTGCGGAGCGAACCAGCCAGGGCTGAAACTCTGGGATAGAATCCAAAGGATGGGTTATTATTGGCCTAAAATGATGACAGAAGTGGTTAACTACGCCAAGAAGTGTAAGGTATACCAAATACATGCAGACTTTATACATCAAACTCCAGAATATCTCCACCCAACGGCTACATCGTGGCC
Source organism: Dracaena cambodiana (assembly GCA_036321105.1). NCBI lineage: Eukaryota > Viridiplantae > Streptophyta > Magnoliopsida > Asparagales > Asparagaceae > Dracaena > Dracaena cambodiana. The sequence continues at coordinate 10,967,460 of JAYEPQ010000014.1, read as the reverse complement.
GTTTGAGCAATGGGGTATGGACATTGTCGGGCCAATTTCTCCGCCATCAACGAGAGGACTCCGGTTCATTCTAACTATAACGGATTACTTTTCGAAATGGACTGAAGCCATTTCCTTAACCGAAGTGAAGTCATCGGACGTGATTAAGTTCATTAAACACCATGTGCTTTATAGCTTTGGAGTACCCAAGAGAATCATTCATGACAACGGGCCTCAGTTCGTGAGCTAAGTATTTTTCAGATTCTGTAACAAATACATGATCAAAGATGTAGCTTTATCACCATATTACCCTGCAGCCAATGGTCTAGCACAAACTTTCAATAAGACCATTGTAAAACTCCTCAAAAAGTTTGTGTCATCCAATCAAAGGGACTTGGATGAGAAGCTTGGAGAATGTCTGTAGGCGTATTGCACCACAGTCCGAACCCCCACTAATACCACGCCCTTTTCTTTGGTATACGGGTCAGAAGCGGTCTTACCTTTAGAAATTCAGATTCCATCATTGCGAGTCGCATTGACGCAAGAAGAAACCATCAGCAAAGGCTCCAAAAATTAGAAGCCTTGGATGACAAGCGGTTGGAAGCTCAACAGAGTATTACCAGGCGCGAATCTCTAGGACTTTTAACAAAAAGGCCAAACGAAAAACTTTCCAAAAGGGCGATCTGGTCCTTTCAGTAAGAAGACCGATCATAACTAGCCAAAATTCTAGAGAAAAGTTCCAATCAAAGTGGGAGGGACCTTTTGTCATTGATATGATTTACTCCAACGGCGCATATCGGTTGGCAAAACCAAATGGTGATAAGATCATAATGCCAATCAATGACAAATTTCTGAAGAAATATTATTCTTAGTAAAACTGCGGAACACCAGTTGTAATGTGATCTGGGTAGTTTGATGCAAATGACAAATAAAAGTTTGTCTGTAATCAGGAGTTCATTAACAAAAATTCGTGGTTCCAGACTAAAGATTTTTAAGTCGTGATCAAAAATTCTTTCTTTCAAATTTGCTAAAGTTAAAAAATACTTCTGGCGAATCAAAATTTCTTTCCTCCAAATTTGACAAGTTAAAAAATACCTCTGGCGAATCAAAATTTAAAAAATACGTCAGCGAATCAAAATTTCTTTCTTTCAAATTTGCCATGTTAAAAAATACCTGTGATGAATCAAAATTACTTTCCTCCAAATTTGGCAAGTTAAAAATACCTCTAGCGAATCAAAATTTCTTTCTTTCAAATATGCCAAGTTAAAAAATACCTCTAGCGGATCAAAATTTCTTTCTTTCAAATTTGCCAAGTTAAAAAATACCTCTAGTGAATCAAAATTCTTTTTCTCCAAATTTGCCAAGTTAAAAAATACCTCTGGCGAATCAAAATTTTTTCTTTCAAATTTACCAAGTTAAAAAATACCTCTGGTGGATCAAAATTTCTTTCTTACAAATTTGCCAAGTTAAAAAATATCTCTGGCAAATCAAAATTTCTCTCTTCCAAAGTTGCCAAGTTAAAAAATAATACCTCTAGCGAATCAAAATCGCTATACTGAAAGTCACTAGACAATGCGAGTTTCAATCTGATCAGCAAAGTTAACAAGAAGTTCTCTCATTCACAGTAATTTTGAGTGGTTGGAAAATTTTGGGTGATTTAAAGATTATCAAGTTAACAGTTACCTCTGATAATCGATATCAAAATTATTCATCAGTCACTTTTAGTTATGCCAAAAAGAAAGAATCTCTTTATTCATTATCATATCAAAATTACAGAGAGTTCCCTAGTACTATACAATCAACAAAAATGAATACAGATCACTGATATGAGCAAAAATAGAAGTTTGCTTCTGTAGCCTCCTCTTCCAAGGACGGCTTAAGGCAGTAATCTGCTCATGCAGACTCTTCTTCTAGGATAGCGAACTTGCTTCTGTAGCCTCCTCTTTCAGCATGGCTTAGATAAAAAAAAGTTTACTCTTGCAACCTCTTCTTCCGAAAGGACGAATTTGCTTATGTAGCGTCCTCTTCAAAGGACGGCTTAAAGGTAAAAAGTTTGCTCTTGCAGTCTTTTCTTGCCAATAGTTAGGGCCTCCGAGTTGGTTTGCTCAGTCATGATCAACGTCACCAATGACTTGATCAATGCAAAACTAGGCATACCAAATGCATACACCCAAACGTATAATGTGAGGGGTTGCACAAATTCAATGTCGCCCTAGTCATTAGCACCCCAACCTTGCGGGATGCTAGGCAAGAAATAAAACAATGCCACAGACCTGAAATCTTTTCTCTCATGAAAAATACATGAGACCTTCCAATACCATAGAGGTGTTGGAAGCAATTACAAGCCCATCGGGTCTGGGTCATTGTTAAGGAGAATGACTATGGTTATCTCCTGCAGCCAATTCAAATTCTTGTTAAAAAAAAGAGAGAAGAGAGAGAGGATGATATTAATCAGAAGAAGAAGTTTACCTTAGTTAAGGAAAATAACTACAGTCATAAGAACTTTTTCGGTGGGATGCCCCTCTAGATTGACATAGTCTGGAGGCCTTGTAACATGCTAATTTCCATCCATCGCTTCAATCAAAGAAGAAGAAAATATGGCTGCACAACTAAATCAACTACAAAAGAAAGGAAGAGAAGTCGAGGGAGAAGAAACTTTTCCCACGTTAGAATGATCCTTCATGGAAAAGTCATGCGTCTTATGTAGACGGTCTTATGATTATGATCTTCGGTTGGGAAAAGATAAAGCCGAAATCTTCGGTTAAGATTCTTGGCTCAGATCTCAACAGAATTTATTATTGTTACATGGGACGTTTAGATCTCGCGACCCGGAGATCTCATCATTAATAAAGACGTATAATGCTTGGGATTTCATGCTCGATGGCCTCATCCCAAGGCTCACAGAAGTCTCTACAAATTCTAAAGAATTTTGGATTATCCCGCAAACTTCCGGGTAGAAAGTCGTGAACCTAAACTCACGACCCTCGGGATTCAAGATCGCGAGTTTAGTGTGGATCTTGTTAATTTGCGAACCTCCAGATGTAAAATTGCGAGTCTGACAAGGACTCATGAAAATCTCGTGCCTGATACACAGATACCAGAATTGCATGAAGACTCACCAATTTCAAAACTTAAGATGGCGAATTTATTACGAACCCTTGAAGACAAATACAAAGTCATGATTTAGAGATACAAAATCAAGTTTGCTACATAAACCGTACAAAATCGAAGTCAAGAAAGCAATGGCTACAGAGGACTTCTTAAATCCTAAGAAAGAGAGTCTTTACAATTCAATAGTTCAGGAGGGCTTTTATCTTCTCCTCAGCATCGCCAATTTCTTGCTGGATGATCTCATAAGCTTGGACAGCAGCTTGGCGACGCAATTCCTTTTCACTGGCGACGACATTCTGCACTGCAGCAGCCTCTAACATATCTAATTCAGCTTGTATCGACTGAAGATCTCTGATTGTATTATCCCGCTGTCGAGATAAGTTAGTGAGATTCTTCATTGACTCGTCACGTTCCTTGGTGATCTTAGCTAAGAAAACTTGAGCTCTGGCGATGGACTCTTGGGTCCTGGCGATAGCCTGGTTGTGGTCGTTGACAATTGAAGCAGCAACCTCCACCTGAAGAGCTAAAGATTGACTGTCTAACTGGTCCTTTTCCAAGGAAACTCTATGTGCATTGGTTTTCTCCTTGGTCTCCTTCTAGAACCTAAGTTATTCCTCCCTCAGTTTCTGGAAGATGGCTTCAACTGGCTCAGATTTGTCGGCACTCCTAGACCTTGATAAAGACTCGGCATGACATTGAAGTTGAGTTATCATAAGCCTGAAAGGAGCAGCTTTCTCTTCTCCGCCAATACTGACTATACCAGTCAAGTAAATATTGAGGACGTTGGTGAGCGAAGCAAAAGAAGCCCCCTTCAGTATCTTGTTAATGCAACGATCAAGGAAGTGGAGGAAAGTTTCCACCATATCCTTCAATAAATCAATTTCAAAAGTATCAACCTCTGTATGAGAGGGATCAACGATAGCTGGGGCAGAGACAGTCTGAGCTATAATCTGCTGCACAGAAGTAATAGCACTAACGTCAAGAGGAGCAGGACCTCTGGCGGCCTCAGGGGAGCTACTGGCTGCAACATCCTGAACAAAGGTGTCGGCCATAGCAGCTACGGCCGAGACCATCGATATAGTAATCTCGCGAGCCACTACCCCTGCAGTATTAATAGCAGAAGTAGTGACTTCAGTCACTTTATCAGCATCAGCTTCTGCAATGATATCATCTGGCAGAGTTATCTTCGTATCCATGCATTCTGAAGCTAGAGTCAAAGCATGAGCTGGTAAAAAGGAAGAAGTTCACAGTTGAATGTTATAGTATCATTCAATAATAGCAGAATTTAAAGAAAAGATGGATAAAAAAATAAAAGACGAACCTGAAGGTTGAACACTGGATTCTCCAGATCCGTACACCTCAGGTCCGAACACCTCGGGTCCGTACACCTTAGCTCGAACGTCTTCTCTCAAATAGACATACTTATCGTGGTTCGATGGAGGGGTGAAAGATCAAAAATCTTCATTGCTGACATCATCGTCATCTCCCCAGTCATCCTGATCTCCTGAAGGAGGTGCTATCTTCGGGGAACCTAATGCCCGAACCTCCCCAATTATTTGTACTTCATCATCCACAGCAGCTTGATGAGTAAGGACTGCAGAATCCTCTTCTATAGTAGAAGAAGTAGCCTTCAACAGCGGCTTGGTGAGTGAGAGTTGCAGAATCCTCTTGAATAGTAGGAGTAGGATCGCTGCGAAAAATGGGTCCTTGACTCCGACACCTATTAAGGGAACGGAGAGTTAAAGATGAGCCGTCCTCATTTTCCTCGGGTTCCTCCACGAGGGTCTTAGAAACTAAACTGGTACCGCAGTTCCGGCACCAGATGAGGTGTCCTGCGGATCAATGTCCTGGGGATTGATAGGCAAATCACTAAGACGCCTTAATCTCTTCCGCTTATGCAAAAGCTTCTTGGGAGGAGATTGCGGTTGAGGAGAAGTCTCTTTCAAAGTTGGAAGCGGAGAAACATCAAGAGAGGCAGGCTGAGTCGATAAGGCCAATGCGCTATTATCCTCCCCCTGTTGAATCGCTGGTTCCAACTCATCAGAGGCACCTTCTGCCCCGAAATCTTCCATCCCTGGCACCTTCGTGCTGTCGGTCTTCTTTTTCTGAGCATACCAGGCTCTGATCTCTCTCAGACAAGTAAGGTTTACATTGAAGTTCTAGAGAGCAGAATTAGCATCCGCGAATCATTTGCAGAAACCAAAACTCATATACGAGTTCGGGGTCTTGATTGGGAGATCAAATTTAGCCTAGGTACCGCCTACGACAAAGTGGAACCAAGCTCGAGCTCCTTCAAGAGTGTTCCCAACAAAACTTATTTTCCTATTGGGATTACCAACATAGAGTTGATCATACCCGAACTGTCGAGCGAAATAGCTCAGGTAGTAAGGCTCTATATAGCAGTGGTTCCCTAAACGAAGAACCAAATATCCTGGGCGGATATTTATTAACCACCAGAAGCATCCCGGAGATAAAACTGTGAACTTATCAGCACCAGCAATGTCCGTGAATTCCTCCCCGTACCCAGCATTTGGAAAGTACGGAAAATATTTGAATAATTCAAAATTTGCAAAGTGACGGAGGGTCTTGCGGATTACGGCTATATAGCCCCTTTCCATTGCGGCCTCTCGTAGTGCTGCACTTTGAGAGTACTTAAGTCTATCTACGAATCAGCAGGACTCATCAAAGTGGGCAATGTAGAACTAGCCAGGCCATCAAATAGGTATAGGAAAGTTCTACACGCGGGTTAGGAGTCCTAATGATTGGTTCTCCTTTCTTCCTCTGCTCCTTCTTCACGTTACAGAATTTGTCAGCCAATCTCCTTAGCCCACTTTGGATATTGCACACCATCGCAGGTAGCAGACTGAGCCGCTTACCGAATGCAAGCAAGACGGCTGGGTATACGGCCCTAACGAGTATGCTTACCTGTGAAGGAATAATTCATTTCTTCAACCATACCATCAAGTAGCCCGCCAAGAAGGCCGGATCAGATAAACACTGGAGGGCCTGGTAGTGAAAGCTTTCAAAAGACGTTCTAGCCTTGAAAACATCCTCGTCAGATTCGGTGATGTAAGCATCTATCCCGAAACTTGCAATTCTCCTTTCAACCTCCTTTTCAGAAATCGGAGGAAGGCGAGTGAAATCAGGATTATTCTTTGAAAAATTGGGCAAAAGGTATTGCAACCACTTCTTTGGCTTCACATTGCGAGTACCGGACATATGGGTGCAAATATGGTAATGGCAGAGCAATTCCCACTAAGTATCATAGACCAAGGTCATGGGTCTTTAACAGATAGAGTTCTTCCCCAGTAGGAACGTACTCTTTATATGGGATGTCCCATGGGTAGTCCCGAAATCTCATACATTTCATGAAGGGCGAAATCCAATTCACCGCAAGGGGAAAAATTGTACAAGTATCAGGGTTGTACAACTCCAGTAAAGCAAAGAATGAAACCTGTTAGCAGGAATACCGTGCTAAACCATCCTGATAGCGCGATACAGCTTCGCATGATGAAGCTGATCTCTGAAAGCGTTCAAAAAGAAGTCAGTCAGGATTGCCCACTCTCCTTTTGAAGAGCAGTGAACCCATCCAGGGGGACGAAAGTCTTGAACAGGAAACTTTCCTTGCGCATTGACGAATCGATGCAAGAAAGTCTGAGCGATTATGGGTGTTTCACTATAGGAAAGTCTTGTTTAAAGGACCCCGGGAACAACCCACAAAAGTGTTTCGGTACGAGGGAAGACACCTCGTGAGTTAAATCCTCCCAATAAGACACCGTCTTGCGGCCTATTTAAATGTCAGTCCGTCCGTCTAGGTACAGAAAGGGATTGGAGGAATAGGAAGACCTCTCCATGTTGGGGAGAAACAAGTTGTGGCCTTCAACTTGACGAAACCACTTGTAATCTCCATCATCCAAACCACTATCGGGCACCGAAATGTGATCCCCGAACAAAAAAGCAGGTTTACTCAGTAAAGATCGATTATCTCCTTCAAAAGGAGTATTGGTTATCAGTTTTCACAATATTGAGCGAGTAGGATGGAGAATTTTGTTTTCCCTTTCCTAGCTACTGATGCTATACAATACGGAAAAATTTGGCCAAACCTACACTCCTTCTTCCCGTCATAGCCACCCGAATATCCAAAATAATGATTCTTCAGTCAGGGATTCAAAGCGTAATCAACTGCAAAAGAAACATTCAGATTCAAGACAAAAATTAAGAAAGGGATTGCCTTTCGAAGGTGTGTTGAGAAAATTACCTCCAATCAAGGGTTCCTGCCGAACCACTATCGAACTGGAGGTTGCTTGAAGATCTCGATGGCCACTGGCAGAAGCATCAGAGGAGAAAACTTTCTTCAGCATCTTTTGTAGATTAAGAAAATCCTTCACAAGAAGAATCGGAAGCTAAGGGAGGCCGAAAATGAGAAGTCTTAAAAAACCCTGAAAAGAAACTTGGAGTTCAAATTTCTTGAGATAGAAATGACCTCTCTCATGAAATCGAGGCTATATAGCAGATGATTTGACGGCCGAGATCTTCGGATGTACGTGATCTCTAGCCCAAATCTCGTAAGTACCTTTTCATTTAATGCGGCTCAGAGAACGTCTCAATTCCTACGCCGTATAAAGCAACCGCCTTCCGAATTTTCTGCAACTAAAAGGGAAGTTCGCGATCCTAATACAGAGTTATGTTCCTTCTAAAAGAGAAATTCGCGGCCCTAATACAGAGTCGTGTTCCTTCCAAAAGGGAAGTTCGCGACCCTAATACAGAATCGTGTTCCTTCCAAAATGAAAGTTTGCGGCCCTAATACAGAGTCGTGTTCCTTCCAAAATGAAAGTTTGCGACCCTAACACAGAGTCGTCTTCTTCTCCAAAATGAAAGTTTGCGATCCTAATACAGAGTCGCGTTCCTTCCAAAATGAAAATTTGCGACCCTAATACAGTGTCGTATTTTTCAAGAGTTGAAAATTGTGGCACTAACACAGAGTCGCATTTTCCTTCAAAAGCAGCAAATTCACGGCGCTAATACAGAATCGTGTTCCTTTCAAAATGGGAGTTCAAGATATTGAGACAGAGTCATGCTGCCCTCAATTGAAGAAAGTTCTAATACAGAATTGTACTCTCAGAAATATGAAAAATGGAGATTCTAATACAGAATGTTATATCCAAAGTATTCCAAAACACCTCAGAGAATTGTGAGAGTTTTGAAAACTTCGGAGGGAGTTTTTGTTGGCAAAAATTTCTAGAGTCATCTATCAAAATAAAGCAAATCTGCGAATTTAGGGTTGGAGATCCGCGAACCTAAAGTTCGAGGTTCGCGACTCAGCTACGACAGAACAGGTTTGCGAATCTAAAATTGAGATTAACGATGCTATCCATAGCTTCCAGTGAGAGGTTTAATACAAAGTCACCCGACCCGAACAAGGGAGTTGCCACCTCGGATCGTGAAGCCAACTGCCAAACAAATGTAGCGGCATTATTTCGATTGTGGGAGTAACTAACTAATGAATATGGCGGCACTTCTGGAGTAGTGGGGGTTAACAGTCGAACGAATGAAATGGGGATGTTGCCCTAGAACCCCTATAAAAAGCGGGAAAACGAAAAGAGAAGGGATCGATCATCTTCTTCTTGAATTACCCCTTTGTGATCAGAAGTCCAGAGCCTTCTTTTTCTGCCAATTGAAAGAGTTTGTGCGGAGTGTCAACGGAGAGGAAGATCATCCTCCACAGCTACCTCAGAACCCAGCTTTAAACAAAGAGGGAATCTATTTTCCTCATTTTCTGTAAACGGAAAACTGTTGGAATTGTAATCCTTTATTAAAAAATCTCAATAGAGAGTCATTTACAATTTTATGGGAAACAATAGCTACATAAGTAATGACAATTAGTTCACTACAACTTTTGACGACTTTCAAAATCTTAGTAACGACTCTTATTGTCACAAATTCCATATTTTCTTGCAGCGAGAGAAGCTCACATTCACACGATCTGCTACAAAAATTGGTATTACATTGTCTAGCATTGACATAAGTCCTCCAAACAGTCAAACTAACTTCAATTAGATTTCAGGTAGTCAAACCAACTCCCATTAGATTTCATGGTTTAGTGTGGAAGAACACGAATATGGAACCTATGGAAGAGCTTGAACATAGATTACCATGGAAGAGCACGAACATGGAACTCTTGATCATGCCCAAAACTTAACATAGTTATAACGCTCATTCGCTTCCAATCAGCTTACCTTCAAAGTCTCCGGATCGGTCACATATTTTTTAAGATTTGTTATCTCAAAAACTACTACTAACTATACATAAGACCATACCCAACTCACTTATACTTGGATTCGTATAATCAAAGCTTTCACTTCTTAGATAAAAACTTGGTGAGGCCCAGGAAGTCGCCCATGTTCACTCGCCCTGAAGATTTAAGATCAAGATTTCTTCAAGTTGACAAATGTAGATACTCGTCCTAATTCTCCTAGTTGATTACTCCAGGAGCTCATTTGGATGAACTCAGGTGTTAGGGCTATTGTTGATTCAAAAATTAACTGGCCTAAACTTGGAAGATTACAAATGCCTATCAAGCAAGTAGGCTAACAAAAGCGCTCAAAGCCCAAGATAATCCATCTACCGGGTAACTCAATTCAATCAAGGTACTTGAAGCATCGCAAATTTTGCATGTGACAACTTAAGCAAACCACATACTATCGAAACTCTCTGATATCTCCTTTCCTTACCTCATGGAAACCATGTAGATTCCTCTTTTACCTGAATGTAATCGACTACTAACCCTGAAGAATTATAAATACACCCCTCCTTCACAAAAGGAGGGACTTCGAATCAAACTCTGATCAATACAAGAACTTGTAATAGAGAAAGAAGATGGTTACATTTTTTATGATCGTTTACTCTAAAACCAATAAAAATCCTATAACATTGTCGAGATTCTCCTGATGGCGTAGGCCTGGCACCCCCACTAAGTTGAACCTTGTTATATCCGTGAGCATCTTCTCCTCTGTTTTCTTTTGTTTTTACTGCTAATTGGTTTTTTTGCTAGTTATATTTTTCCCTTATCTCCAATCAGCTCGAGTCTATATACGATTAAATCTCTTATGATTGTCTTTGAAATTGGCCTGACCTCACTAGTTACCAATTTTAGATCAACACACATAAATGTTCTTCAATTAATTACATGAAAACTTTTTCAAATTGAATTTCTTTATCAATTTTAAAGAATCCAGATCATTAGTTAATTTTTAAAATAAAATTAGTAAATAACCATTAGTTATGGAAAAAACCAAAACTAAAACCTAAAAGAAATCCTTATAAACACAATTCTCTCCTAATGTCCCATTTCTCTAGAAAATAAAATTTTACTTGATTACATCTATCAGAGAAATTTTTAGGGTGCATTTGGTATGAAGAACGTAATGTTTCATATACTAAGAAATTGATTTTCAGGAATCAAATATCTGATAATGTTACTATGTTTGGAAAAATTTAAATGTGATCATTCATGTGATATTATCACTTTTAGTATACTAAAAGGATACTCAAGAATGTAACTTAAAAAATGCTTAAATTCCAATTAATCATTTAATCTGATTAACAAAGAATTTTATCAATTAATCACTTCCTACCAATAAATTTTTTCTCTAATTGAGAAAATATTTCTGAATTAAATTGACTTATAATTCCATTGGCAGTTTTTAAATTTTTTTTTAATTAGTCCTAGAAAACTAAACTTTTTAATACAAATTCTTTGAGGTAGGTGAAGCGATCGAATTTGTGCATCTCTAAGTATAGGAAATTGACAGGTAGTATTAAGGAGCCAATCCAAGATTGATCATCTTGAGGATGTTCTATCTAAAGTGACGAATACTTCAAGGAACAAATACGACTAAAAAGAGAGAAAGTTGGTCGTAAGAAAAGACATTATGAGTGGCTTAAAAAAATAGAGAGAATATCAATATGGATGAGGGGATTCCCACTAAACATTTTCCTTAGTTGGTTAAATGCAAATTTTATCTCAAAAAATTAGATCACATGGTCAAGTTATAGTTGGAAGATTATTCTTTTTAAGTATGCAATTTCAAAATGTAATTATTTATTTATTTTTTTTGAGTTTGATCACAAAGTTTATACCTTCATGAATAAGCTTGAACTTGATTCTAAGAAATAATCTATCAATGAATATAGATAATATTCAAAAACTAAGTATGCACCATACCTCAATCGTCAATGACACACCAAAAGTTAAGAAGTAATTATACTCTTAAGATATAAACTATCAAAGAGTCCAGGAACATATTTTTATCAATAAGATAGATATGAAAACTTAAAATTAGATTATATATCAATAAAAAAGTTAAATCAAACCAGTTCAAAGATCTAGAATTCATCCCATCATCTGAAAAAAGAATTAGTTACTTTTGACCATCCGGATCATCACATAAAAGAAGGAAACTCTTTCATTAATCAAAGTCTCGATGGTTGTATAACAATGTTCAGAGTATCCTAAGAGCAAAGAAGAAGAAATAGAAAAAGCAATATCTCTAAAAGAGTTATGATCTCTCTCTCTCTCTCTCTCTCTATATATATATATATATATATATATATATATATATATACAGTCCCCTATGCTGGGATTCCATCTACAATTGTGTTGTTGAAAGTAGCTTCAACAATTGTTTCAACGGCTGTGTGTAGATCAGTTCAGTGGTTAGCTCTATCGACAATGACTTTAATGGCACTGTGCAAGCTAACTCAGTTTATAGAAGAGATTCTTTAGGATTGTCGACAATCATCTGATTTGTACATATGTACAGAGCCGTGCATGCTTTATTTCTTCTCAATTTGACTCTAAAATCTATAAAAACATATCAAAACAATTATTAAGCTAGGGTGCATATTCAAATCGAGGATTGTAATAATTCTACCCTTTATTCCCCTTAATTTCATTTTTTCTCTAACTAAAAATTTTAACACATGGCATGATTATTTGAATTTGGTCAAAGATACTAATGACATTCTTGCAATATGCAAGGAGTGGTTGGGAGAATACCTCCTCCCATACCTCCTCCATGAAACCCCCACTCCACACTCTACTTGAGTACCTATACACTCAATCTCCCCTTCTCTTCATTTTCAACATCCTCTCTATTCTCCTCTCTTCTTCTTCTTCTTCTTCCTCTTCTTCTTTCTCTACTAGAGTTTTAGTAGCACCAAGCTCAAACTATATTCCAACCAAACCTTAGCACAGCATCATCAGGACTTCTCTTAAAACTCAAGGCAAGAAATCATATATCTCATTCATTCACTAGCAAGAGACCACCCTTTAATTATAAATAATGTGATTATATGAAAATGTGATATTTATTAAGAAACTCATATAAGTTTCTCCAACAAGAAGAACAACACTCGGGTCTCCCAATCTCTGAGTTATTCATTCTTACAAAGAGATCTAACTGTTAGCTTAAATGATCTCGGTATATGATAGACATAACTTATACTCGCCACTCCAAATGAGTCCATTCTTCTCTTGGTTATTTTAGAATTCAATTCTTAAAGATTTTCCTTCGTATCGCCCTCAAAAATTTTAAATTCTAACTTAGTCGAAATCCAATCAGAAGTCGACTTGTTGCACTACTACTGTATGCTACAACTTGCATACCTTTACGGTATTTCGATATAACTTATGCTATAGGAGTCCAAATGAGTTCATTATTTTTGAAATTATATTATAATTCAATTTCCTACAAATTCCTCTACTTTATATTTCCCAATCTTACCTTTAGCCTAATTCAGGTAGAAATCGAAGTAATCATAGAATGCACAGAGTTATCCATTCTACATCTATCGTGTTTTTGACCATAACTTCCCCTATAAAACTTCGATGAAGCTTATTTTAGTCTCATTAGAAAGTTAATTCAATTATCTACAATTTCATATATTACTTGCCTCCTAATAATGCCTGATCTAACCCCTTTGAAATCGAGTTTGAATTCAGTATTGGTGCATACACAGATCTGCTATTATATGAACACACCTTCCTTTTTTAATCATAACTTTTGATATAGAATTCCAAATGAGCTGATTGTAGTTTTATTGGAAAGAGAATTCATTCCCTCCATTTCATATATTATATGACCCCTAATTCCATCTCTAACCCCACTAAACATGCTCTCAAATTCAACCTTGCGCAAAGCTTAGCTATGCCGAACACTCATCTCCGCTATAACATGTTAGCTTTGCTAGAACACACTTAGCTCTACTAGGACATACTTAGCTATGCTAGAATACACTTAGCTCTGCTAGAACATATTATCTCTGCTAGAACATGCTTAGCTCTGCCAGAACTATGAGATGCTGTTAGTTGAGGGTGATGTACAGTCTCATTAAAATTTTCATGACGTTTAATCTACAATTCCCATTGAGCTGCTCTTAGATTCGTTGGAAAGAGCATTCAATGATCTACAAATTCTCTAGTAGTTACCTTACTAATTCCCACTCCATCCTAATCAAATCTTAGCTTGAAAATGAAGTTGCTGCACAACAGCAAGGGTCTTGTACCATGCTCAATAAATTAATGATATCTTTTGATTTCAAACACCAATTAGGACCAATCTTAGTCTTGTTGGAAAGAGAATAAGTCCTATACAGCTCCCATTTACACTTTCTTTTCTAATTTTGATCATATAAAAAGATAAAAGTCATTTAGAATCTCAGTAAGGTGGCTAAGCAACAATGAAGTTGTTGACACCCTTATAATTTGTCGTCCCTCCTTGCGAGCTTCGGCCAACCACGATTCCCTCTATGAACTCTACTTCCAACATGTTAGCATGATTGTTATATTATTTTGGTTATTTGTTTCTCGACTTATCTCACAAACTTTGCCTAGACTAATTATCCTTGCCAACTCCGCCAACATAACCAACCCTGCCAGCACAATTAACCTTGCGAACTCTACTCATTTTTACCAACACTACTAATTCCCGCCAATACTATCTACCCTTGCCAACATTATTAGTCTCTTCCAACTGAGTTAAAGCTACTCAACTCAACCAACACACATCTACCAACAATTCTACCTCACTAGATCTCTTCATTCCAACTCTACTCTCCATATCAACCCTTATAGGAGGCTTAGCTAAACTCGTTCACTATCGTTGTTAAGAATTGGCAAGATGTCAACTTTATTGCACAACTGCATGATTCATTATTTTATTATTTTAATTACCTTAGTTAATTGATTATTTGCTTGGTAATTCTTAGCCTCTCAGATTTAGTGAGAACAGTTATATTTTACTTAACTAATCATTATACCATACATTAATTTGTCCTTGTAATGTTATAACATGCTATTTGTCTGATATCTAATTGACTCTTATTATGGATATTATCTTATTAATGGTACGCCACTTGCTTTACCTAAACATGTACTTGACCTTAACTTACTTGAAATAACCCTTCTTTGGATGTGGCTCCACTTATGTGATATACTACAATTATATTTATCTTGCATGATATTGCCTATAAGCTAATGTAATTTGATTGTTAAACATGTGCATATCAACATGATAATTGGGGTTTATGGAGAACTGAAAGGTGGATTTGTCAACACTTTATGGGAGATAATACCAAAGATTGATCAATTAATATAACCTCATGTTGTTGTTAATCTAGCTTATGCTGTAACATATTAATCTAGCTTATGCTGTAACCTGCTATTCTGACTTTTGTCATGACCAGATCTGTAGTCCCGAGTTTATGGGATACTCTCATAACAAGCGAACTTATCCACCAATCAATTCCATCAAACGTTAACTTAATATTTAACTCTTGAACATATGCATATCAATATGATAATCGGGGTTCATGGGGGAAATGAAAAGTGGATTCGTCAATGCCTTATGGGAGATAAATACTAAAGATTGATCAATCGACACAGGCTCATATTGTTGTTAATCTAGTTTATATTGTGACTTATTATTCTAGTATACACTGTGATCTAATATTTCAGGTTATGGTGTGACCTGATATTTTGACTTTTATCATGACCAGATCCGTAGTTCCGGGTTTATGGGATACTCTCATAACAAGCGAATTCATCCACCAATTAGTTTCATTAAACGTTAACTTAGTACCACATGGAGATTAGATACTTTGTAAGGTTGATATTACCATATTATTCTTAATGGGACTTCCTCTGATTTGCCTGAGTATTCAAGAGATATGTGGAGCATCTTAGGAATTAACCTTACAAGTATTAACATAATTACATGTTATTCTATATCATGTTATACGTGACATCCGTATTTAATCTTGCATGAATATTAGGTATTTAGGTATCTTGCCATACTTCTGAGACCATCATGTTAGACTATCTATGTAAGTACTTTTATTTTTATGCATATGTTATGCTTTTCTTTAATACTATGTCTGTTATGTGCACGATTTTATTCCTTGCCAAGTCTAACCCCTGGTTATCTCCACATGCCCAGGTGCTAGAAACTTCGAGGAGGACCTATCAATTGAAGGTTCATACTTTTTTGGATTAAGTGGACCCCAGTAAATCATTGAAAACTCTGTTTTCCTATGTAATTATCTTTCGTTTGGAAACTAATGTTTCTAGTCTTAACATGTATACTTATTGTTTAGCAAATTGTCCTTCCTTGTTGTAAAATACTCTATTGTGGAGAATGCCCCTTGTAATAATGCATATTATAATCTTCATCGGAACTGTTTTGGATAATACAATGTAATATTTTGGATTGTAGCAATATAATTCATTCCCGATGTGCACTCTGATTGTGTTTGGATTGTAGCAATACAATTCATTCCCGTTGTGCACTCTGATTGCGTAGTTTTTTGTTATTGAAGGCCTCGTGTACTCGCACTTGGGGTACCCGCTGGTAATGCCTTACTCAGAAATGGGATACACTGTCGAAACTTTTGAGGTATAGTTTGGGACATTACAAGGATTTAATTCAAATGCATAATATATCATTAACACCATATTATTAAAGCATAAAAGTGGATTACAAGTGTATAAATTACATATGAAATAACACACATTCACTTGTAATTAGTAGGTTCGCTCCCTTTATTTCCTCACTTGTAAATGTCCCAAACTAATTCTTTCACAATGATCTATCTTATTCAACAAATATTTTATCTTACTATATTATCATATGTTAGCTTTTCTATTATATGGACAAGGTCATGCTCGCATAATTATGAAGATATCCCCTACACTATAAAAGATGCATATACATATACATATTACATATAGATATGCATATGCATATACATGTACATATACATATACATGTACATGTACATGTACATAGATACACACACACTCTCTCTCTCTCTCTCTCGCACACACATACATAGGGATTACTACATATGAGACGCCAGCTCAAGAAGAATTATGTGATCTAGCAGCAAAAATATGGTAATTCAATGATGTTTCTTTAAATTTTTTCTAGAATTTGAATATCTACCTTTTTAACTTTAATAAGATTAAATTTCATGAATTTTGGAGTTCATTTGTACTTTCATTAAATGAATACAAAATGTTTATTCATTAGAAACCGTTAAAATTTATGTTAATTTGATGGAGGACCAAATCAAAACTAAAACCCAAGAAATTGGTATGAGTGAACTCTAAAGAGTTGAGATTATAATCCGAAAGAAGCTATTGGATATAGTAGAAATAAACTTCAGCTCAGGTACCTTATGTAAACTGTCAACTTGTTTCCATTTTTCTCATATATATATATATATATATATATGGGATTACTGCATATGAGTCGACAGCTCAGGTAAGTTAAGTGAGTCAGTGGTGAAAAAGTAATGCCGCCATTTTTTTAATTTTATTTGGATCATGATCTATCTTGTAAGCTATTTTATGGTCAAATTTTATAAGTTTTGAAATTTATTTGTTCTTTCATTAAGTTGATACAAAATATTGTATTTACCAAAACCCGTTAATTTTGTAATTACTTGATGGAATACCAAATCAAAATTAAAACCTAAGAAATTGTATATGAGTGAATCCTAGGAGTTCGAGATCATAATCCAAGAGAAATCTTTTAAATTTTTTTAATCCGTGATAGTGGATATTAACCACAACTCAGATAAGTTGCGTGAGGCAGTGACTCATTTATATTATTCTTCTATATATATATATATATGCACACAATAAATAATTACAATTTTACTGACATAACCATGACATATTGGGAGTAGAAACTAGTTATAATATAGTTTAATAAAACATATCATTAAATTATAATAAAATATAAAATTATTAATTTGAAGTTGAATATTTATTGACTGATACGGACTTTCATCTTTTTTACTAGTACTTATTACAAATCAAAATCAATTGAAAATTTCAAATTTTAACATAAGCTTTTATTTTAAATATGTACATTTGCACGTGTTCAAAATCTAGCAACTTTAATTACAATTGGATTGTAAATCTAACTATATATTTTTTTTAATTAAGAAAACTAAATTTAATTTCAGTAAATGAAAAAAATGTTCTTGCACCCCCAAGGCGTATCGAAAGCAACTGAGCAAAAGGACACACCATAGTACGGACATATCCTCGGTGTATAAGCTCTCCACTTGCAACTCACACGGGAGCAGAAAAAAACCCTCCCTAAACCTCCCACACAGCCCCCAGCCGCAAAAAGCCCCAATTTTCCAACTCTTGTTCCCCTCCACCAAACCTCGCCTAAAGGGGGAAACGAGTATTGAATCGCCGTCTTTCTCCCAAAACCCTAGCGCCCAATCAATCGAGAGAAACAATCACATTTTTTTTTTCTTCTTCTCTATTTTGTTTGTTTGTGATCGATTGATGGGTTCGTTTGTCAGTCACGCTGCCGCTCCGCCTCCGCCAACGGCGCCGCCGGTGGGCCTGGCGGTGGCGCTGCCGCCTAAGGATGCCGAGAAGGAGAAGAAGCCGGAGAAGGTCGATTACTTGAATCTCCCGTGCCCTGTGCCGTTTGAGGAGATCCAGAGGGAAGCATTAAGTGAGATTCTCAATCCATTGTCGTTTGTTTATTACTTTTGTTTGTTCTGATCCTAGGAAACCTTGAGAATCTAGTTGTATTTTTAATTTTTTACTTATATTGAAAATTGTGCAAAAAGTAGGTTTGGTTTTAGTTTCTTGATGCTAGATAGGTTTAGATGTGGCTCTTAAATTCAACCATGATGAAATAAACTTAGTTGACTCAGGAAATTTTAGTTGGGCTACAAATTGCTCATGGCGTCGAAAGGGTTTTACATTTACTTGTGCCATCTGAATTGGTCGGTTTAGCCTGTTAATTCTAAAATTCTTATTAATGTTGTTGAGGTCTGGAATTCATCTTAATAAATGATATGGTAGTAAGTGAAAGTGATGAGTGTGTCCTCTTTATATATTTGAATCATCCATCATTTGACTGCCATTTTGAGACTGCTGGTTGGTAGAATTAGATGTTGTTGTAAGAGTTTTTGAGTTCATTTTTTAATTTCAGATAAGCATACAGGCATAATTTTAAAGACAATGTTGAATGAACTGATGCTGTTTCTGTCATTTTGGTTATTAAACTCAATAAACAATGGCATAGGAACTATTTTAATTATCTTTGTATTATCAATTGGCTTATTTTTGACTACATATACTTGCAGTGTCTTTGAAACCTGAGCTTTTTGAAGGATTACGTTTTGACTTTACCAAGGGTCTGAACCAGAAGTTCTCATTGAGTCACAGGTAATGTAGGCTTCACCGAATCAGATGGGTATAATTTCTTCTAAGAGTGGATCTAAAATTGTTTACGTATGTCATAATCAGTGTCTTTATGGGCTCCACTGAAGTCCCTGCTCAAGCTTCTGAGATCTATAAGGTTCCCACTTCTCATTATGAATTTGGAGCTAATTTTCTGGATCCAAAGGTCAGTATTGATCCGTATCCAATTTCTTATATCACTGAATGTCTTTGGATCATTTTATTGCCCCATTTATACATTTTGCACAATTTTCTTGAAGCAATTTGGTATGCATTCTTATTCATGCATTTCTGCAGCTGATGCTTGTGGGAAGGATAATGACTGATGGAAGGATGAGTGCTAGAATCAAGTGTGATTTGACTGATAATCTTACTATGAAGGTTAATGCACAGGTAATCATTCAGTAAGCTATAATGTGTGAGTTCAATTAAGGTAGTCATTCCTTGTATTTAGTTCAACTATCTGATAGTCTTATAAGTGATATTTGTTGCAAATTTCGGACAGCTTACGAATGAACCTCATTACTCTCAAGGAATGTTCAATTTTGATTATAAGGTTAGTCTTCCCTTGACATGCTTACATGAACTAGCTGTAGCGTTTCTTTTAACTTTAGCTACGAAAAGTTACTTCCACATTTATTGAACTGAATGTTAGACTCTTGGTACCTCTTTCTAAGTAGTAGCAACAGTATAGTTTGTGATGCTATCTATTCGTTTTTTGTACTTACAAACTTATTGTAAGTTCTATATGATGTTAGTGCCCTTGCTATATATTAGGAATCAGTTGGTGTCTGGTTCAGAATGTGATCTGTTATTAGGACTGCATATGATTACTTTTATTGAAAAAAAACTTGCATTAAACCTGATAACAACAACAACAACAACAACTAAGCCTTTTATCCTAAGTACTTGGGATAGACTGCATGAACCAAAAGAGAATCACGCCGGATTGAGACCATATTGACGACATGAATGATCCTTCTCCACTCATTCCTATTGAGCACTATGTCTTCTTTAAGCCTCTAGCATCCATATTTTTTTGTATCACCCCATCCATATTTTTTTCAGTCGTCCCTTCGTTCTTTTAACTTGTCCTACGTTGATAAATTCCACTCGTTAAACTGGTGTATCGGTAGGTCTCTATTATACATGACCATATTATCGTAGGTGATCTTCTCGCATCTTCTCTTTAATGGGGCCTATGTCTATCTTAACATGAATATCCTTATTTCTCACTTATCTCTTAGTTTTATCGCAAATTCACTGAAACGCATCTCTTCTACACTTATTTTCTTTGAATGACGTCTCTTTATAGTGTAGCATTCTATGTTATATAGCAAAGTTGGCATATAGTAGTCCTACATAATTTTTTCTTTAGTTTTAATGGAATGTTACGATTACATAAAATTTCTGTTTGCGCTCTATTTCAACCAACCAGTTTTGATCCTGTATTTGACATCATTATCGATCTCTCCTTCGTTTTGAATAGCAGAACTCAAGTATCTAAACTGATTATTTATTTGTATCTCTTACTCGTCCAATATCACAATATTATAGTCTATGGTCATTTGTTTACTAAATTTACACTCCATATACTCTGTTTTAGATCTACTCAATTAAAAACCTCTAGATTCTAATGTTTGCCTCAATAATCCTAACCTGACATTTACAACTGCTCTCGTATCATCAATAAAGACAATATCATGCATAAATAGCATACATTAAGGTATTTCATCCTGAACAGCTCTAGCAAGCTCATCCATCACTATGACAAATAAGAATGGACTCAATGCAAATCTTGATACAATCCAATTGTGATAATAATAGATTGCAACAAGTTCTAAGTTTTGCCACTATATCATACATCTCCTTAGTTATTTTATTATATTTGATGGGGACTTCCTTATTTAATATCTATCATACCACCTCTCTCAATACTTTATCATAGGTTTTTTCTAAATCAATAAAAACTATATACAAATCTTTACTTTTCTCTCGAAATCGCTCTAACTTAACGAAGCAAATGATTAGTTTCTGTCATCGATCGCTCCGATATGAATCTAAACTTTTTGTCTGATGTCCTAATAGTTTGTCGTAACGTGTGTTTAATTACTTTTTTTAGAGCTTCATAGTGTGAAACATGATTTTTATTTTACGGTAGTTGGAATATCTATGAATATCATGCTTATTCTTATAAAGAGGTGCTAGGGTATTTTTCCTCCATTCATCTGCCATCTTCTTAGTTTTGCCAAATCTTGTTAAAGAGGTTTGTCAGCCACATCACATTCGTCTCTTCTAGGTATTCCACGCTTCAATAGAAATCTCATATGGACCAATAACTTTTATTGATTTCATACTCTTCATGACTTTTACTTCATATTCTTCAATTTTGAATATAAAACTACGATTCATATCCTGCCACTGAACAATAACGTTTTCCAAATCTTGAGTAGAATTACCGTTGTACAATCTGTCAAAGTAATTTTTCTATCTTTCTTTAATCTTTTCGTCTTGAGCTAGAACCTTCTAATCCTCATTTTTAACACACTTTACAATACACAAGTCTAGATTTCGTTCTCGTATTCGAGCAATTCTGTATATATTTCTTTTAGTTTCTTTGTTGTTCAACTTCTCGCACACTTCTTTGTATAATGTAGTTTTTGCATTCTGAACAGTTTTCTTAGCCTCCTCCTTGGCTAGCGTATACCTCTTAAAACTCGTTGCATCACTATTTTTCAAATATCTATAAAAGTCCCACTTAATCATAATAATATTTTTTCCCTCTTTATTTTACTATAATGTTTCTTTACATGATGGAGCATCATCCCTCGATTCACCAACTATATCTTTAGCTACCTTCTTAATGTAACAAATTATTTTGTTCCCATTTGCATTGGGATCATCATGGGCTTTTTCAATCTACTTTCTGTACCACACTATCTACAAAGGCTCTTTGGTTACCTTTTAATCACCACCACTTAATCTTAGAATCTAACTTATGTTCAATCTTTCGAAGTCTCCTTCTAATTCGAACATCTAAATCAAAATATCCATATTGGATTACTACACTCTTACTTGACACTACCTTGCAGTCGATGCAACCATCTCTATCTACTCTCCTAATTAAAAAAAATCTATTTGGCAAACATATGATCTACTTCTAAAAGTAATCAAGTGAGAATCTCTTTTTTTAAACTAAGTATTCGCTAAAATCAAATCATAGAACAAAACAAAATCTAGAATTGAGTTGCCTTCTTCATTTTTTTTCTCCAAAACCAAGTCCTCCATGTATGCTATCAAACTTATTATGAGTAGTTCCTACATGCCCATGAAGATCACTACTAATAAAGAGTTTTTCTCTAATGGGTATTTCCTGTACCATTTCATCTTGATTCTCTCAAAATTAACGTTTATTAGATTCATCAAGTCGTACCTGTGGTGCACAGAAATTAATGGAATTAAGAACCTTCCTATCTAAAATAAATTTAACTAATAAAATTCCATAACCTTATCTCCTAACCTCCACACATCCCCAAGTAACTATTTATGTATGATCGCACCTACTCTATTACAATTTTTATCTCTGCCCATATACCAAAGTTTATAACTCAAAAGTTTTATGATTCTAGCTTTCTCACCTATTCCTTAATCTGCTGCACGCACACACATATACAGTATTAGCCCTCTTTCTAATCATAGTATCAACTAACTCTGAATCTACCCATAAAATCTATGTTTAATGAGACTAATTGAATCCTATATTCATGAATTAAGCTTTTTTACCCTTACATACTCATCAAGGTGTGAGAACCTTCTCACTTTTGACATCCCATTCGAACACTGGCGTGGCGCGTCGGTTCTGAGCGACGACCTAGTACCCTTACCCACGTTTCACTATACCAGGACCTCGATGTAGCACATTCCTCAGTAGGGTGTGCCCTAATGAAATTCAATTTTTTTTCTCATATCATAATATGTGATTATATTTTACGTTGGCTGTTATAGATTTACCACAACCCTCTTTTATCCTGGCTTGGAATGGAGAGTGAAAATTAAACCTGATAACATACAGTACATTAACTTGAACTTTACTTTCAATAAATGTTATTAGTTAAATATGGAAAATACCTTGCTTTCTTTTTGTATTTATCCTGATCTCTGCATTATATGTCCTGATTAGATTGCTATTTTATTATATGTAGCTTTAGGCCCCATTTGGTAATGGAGTTGGATAAAATAGCACTCTAGCTCTAGTTATATAATGTAAAATAATGTAAAATAACCTATGCCTCCACTTAAAAATAATTTAACATAACGTATAATGATGTAGTATCATGTAAAATAATGCAAAGAATGCACTGTTATGATGCACTGAGTTATTTTAGACTATAGATGATGCTAGGTTTGTATTAGGTATCATAACATAATATAACAGGTTTCATAATGCGTTGTTTAAATTGTTTTCAACGTTGGACTAGACTTATCCCAATTTTAACAACTTTCTGAAAAAGCCTGTCAGTTAGCCGTTCAGAGTGAAGTTAACACACACTAAAAGAATAGAGTTAACTCTCATACCAACTGCGGCCTTGTTGGATCATTTGTTTGTACTTTGCACCATCATCAGAAAAGGAGGTTCCATGGTGAATTAAACATTTAGCTGCCTTTCTCTACGGCCTTTGGTTAATCAGATCAATGCGATTTCCACGGACTTGCTTTCATTGTGGTTATGGACCTATGGTTGTTGTGGAAGCTTCCATACCATGTTATATGGTCCCTTATAGGGGTGACAGCTCAACACTTTCAAACAACCTCTCTTTGTTTCTTTAGCCACTGGTAAATTGCTCATTACTTCAACTAAAATCTAATCAACTGTTGTCTTATAGAACTGGATTTTTTTTTCAGAGGTAGGGGATTTCTCGATGTTTCTCTAGTTTTTCTTCAGTGCATATATATATATATATATATATATATATATATATATATATATAAATTGGTTAGTCTTATTTAGTTGATTGAGCTGCAAGCACAGCAAGAACCCCATGCAGCTATTGTTGCACTGAGTAGAGCTACCTAATTAGCTGCATTGATGTTGAATGCAGCTTATAGTTGTTGGTTAACTTGCATCTTTCAGCTAATAGTGCTTTATTGGAGTGCCACATTGGTTTACCTTGATAACACAAGATTAATTTTTTAAGCTATATTTGCAGTTGTGTTAGCAAACAAACTCCTGAAAGATGCAACTTCTGTAAAAAGAGCTACATCTACTTTAGTTGTTGCACAGCAAGGACACTCTAATTGCACTATGCAGACAATAGATTTATTAATTGTACATTTGATACTTTATGAACTTGGAATAAAAAGTGATGTTTGGCATTACATTGGAACTTCAAAATTTTAATATTATCATAGGTGTTATTTGTATTTGAGGTTGCAAAACATGATTAAAAAAAGTGGAGCAATATTATTACTGCAAGTAGTGGCTGATTTAGTTGCCACTAAAGCTGAATAAGTATGTACATAAATGATCATATTTCAAAATATTCAAAAAGTGTATTTTAAGCATAGTTGTCAATATCCTATGATATGCGATATGTATCTTTCGATGCGATACGATACGTAAGAATCAATACATATCTTATATGTGTACTATTGGCTTAAGTATCTTATAATACGATGATAGTATCTTATAATATGCAATATGTGTCTTACGATACGCGATATGTTACAATACGCTGACTTGGCTTATAAATGGATTTCATACTTATTTGAAAGAACCTTCTGAGTTAGATACAAAATATAAATTTTGGACAAGTATAGGCATTTAATATCCGAGATTCAGAGAATATTAAAATTCAAGATACTTATTTTAGATGATAAAAACGTTTAAACAAATCACCAACAGAGGTAAATTATTAATTTTAGCGAGTATAATTATTTAATTAGTAATTCTCAATTCAAGCATTTAATGAGCTTATTTATTATACACTAAAATCTCGATAAAGGAAGATTTGCATAGATTTGAGAAGATGAATACGAAACAATTAAGTTTTTAAGAATGATAACAGTGATATAGCTATAAGGGATGATTAATTGATATTATATTACTTGTTTTGAATCTTTTTAGAGGGATAATGAGCTTATGCTCAATATTTTGGTTTTAGTGAATATAACATATGACCGAAGCTGAGGCAATGGAAAATGGACATATGTTCTAATTTGACATTTGAATATAAAATTCGATTATGAATAGATTAATAAGAACTTTATATGATAAAAGATGTTAATTGAATGGGATTTCAATGCGTATTTTAAGTTAAAAGATAAACAATGGATCTACTTAAAAGAAAAGGAAGAGAAGATGAAATAGTAAAAATTATTATTAATTAGTTATTTATTCCTTATATTTAGTCTAATAGATTATTTTATGATTACTGGTAGGACCTTTTAACTTAAATACAACTATAAACAATAAATAAGGAAAATGGAAGGAAAATTTGGAATATACTAAGGGAGTTTTTTGGAGCAAAAAAGACGAAGATGAAGAAAGCAAGTGTTTTCAACTTTTAGTAAATTTAGTAATATATTTGTTAATGTAGTATAATTTTAATAAATGACCTCATGGATGTTTGAATGTTAGTTACCTATTTATATATAACTATTTACTTATACTTAACATTTTAGTTTTTGCCTTTCTTTATTTGTTACTTATACTTTAAATTTGCTCATATATTTGTTTTATTAAATATTGTTATTTGTTTATTACATACCTATTATAAATTGATCAATGTATCTTTTGATATGATACTTTGATATGACATGCGATATGGTACATGGGATAACGATACACTATACATATCCCGATTTGTTTAAGTCATAAAAATGCATAAATAGAAACCGACTGTATTCATTTTGCTGCGTGAATTACCCTTGCTGCTACAGTTTCTCGCTGGAAAGAATTGAGGAAGAGGAGACAACGAACTAGTTAAACTGAGTGAGCATGAGTATGAGAACGTTACGGATTTAGTTTTACTATGTTAGGGTGGTCGAAACAGGCACTAAATCTTAATGCGTTGAGGTCGTGGAATGGTAATGGTACTCTATTGGCCTGCTTAAGCCCAGGATGGAATGGGCAGTTTGTTCATAATGCTTTAGTGGCCACCTACGAAGCACAAATATGGGTATGGATACCGGTACGGAAAGGATATGTGTATGGACATATCAAATTTGTAAATTTTAGGGTATATGGGGTATGACTATGTATATGCACACAATGAAAATGAAGTGATATCTAATATTTCAATCTTAAAATGCATAGTCTAGATGATATCATCATTGTTTATTTCATATAAGAGTAACTAGGTTGTCCCATTGTATTACATATCTATGTTATATAAATATAACTAAACATATAACTCAAACTTGTAAAGTAAAATAAAAAGTGACAAATTTCAAGAAGCACATGAGAAGTGCTATTGCTTAAAAATATATTATAAAATTAAGGACATAGTTAATAAGTGTTTAATACATGTTCGAGAAGTGTCTAAGAAGTGTTAGTGCTGGACATGTGCCTGGTACATGTATGACTAATTTTAGAATTACCCATGCATCATAATTGGCAACTAAAGAATCTGTTGGGACTTTTTTGGGACACTTTGTTGACATTTAGATTATGATTTCACAAAATTTCAAGCATTGTGATGTTTATGAAATCTTAAAATTGCAAGTTAATCAGCATGTAATGTTTAATTTTGATTCCTTCCTTGGGTAAAGGCATCAAACATATACCTTCTTCTATGGTACTCTCTTCCAATATTATATGCCGCATCTTATGGAACCATGTTTCTTTCGTAAATTTACTATCTCAGACATGAGATTGTTATCAGCCCCGACACTTTATATATTTGTTTCTTAATGGCCTTTATAGTTGTTGCATTGCAGCAATCTTTAGCTCTTGGATTGTTGACTGGGTGCTACATAATAACTATAAGCAAATCCAGTTGCCTTCATACCTCACATACAATACTACAATGTCTTGTAGTGCTATTTTTAATGTGTAATTTGTCCACAATGTGAACTTTTGTTAGTGACATTTCATCTAACTGGCATCTTATACAAGCATATTTGTAGATCTGATCCTTAGTTTCTCATTAAAAATCTGCATAAACTGATACCTATGTCCTATTTGTTCTGTGCTGGGCTCTAGTTTTTATCACACTGTTCTTCGTATCTATACATGATGTCAACTTGGCATATGCAGTATATTAACCTGAGCAACTACGGGTCCAACTTTTTTTAGTGTTAATCTGTCCTGAATATTGTATAAGAGTTTGCTTCTGCACATTCGTGTTTATGGTATCAGCTGTTGGTGTACGAACATTCCCCTTCTTTATTTTTTCTGTTGTCAGCTGTTCCAACATTCACTTGAAAGTTGGAGGGGGCACGGGACAGTACTATTTTTTTTTATCTTTTGGTTGTTTTTTTTTTTTTTTTTCTGTTAACACCTTAGATTCTACGTTCTATATGAATCTCTTAGTGACAAGTTAATTTTTACTGGTTTTTCAGGGTCATGATTACAGGGCTCAGTTTCAGATAGGGAACAACGCCTTTTATGGGGCCAATTATATTCAGGTAAATCTTCAATTTTTTGGTGCAATATTTTATGAATTTTCCACTTCAAAATGCCTTAATGTGTGTATTTCTTTTTTGATAATCTAATAACTAAGAATTTTGATCTGTAGTATTTTTCCCAATATGTTAATTGAGTCCAAATACTTATGATGGGCTCTGTTATGCTCATTATATACTTTTTCTGCACCCTGCACATCTTGCCTGTTTCTGCTAAGCTTCCTGCATATTAGTATTTAGTAATCGTTCATATCAAATAGTCTGTACACACTAAATATGTAAATTTGGTACCTTAGAGGTAGTTTAATTTCATATATCTAACTAGCATAACATAGCATTATATAATGATATTCAAGAACATGTTCATATATACGAACATAACACAATACAATAAATCATTGAACATATCACAAAAGTTGAAAATATTAATTATAGAAATAATTGAGATTCAAGTTGAAGCATATTGACAACAATAATAGTAAAACTGAGAACGACAATAGTAGTAACTATAATAATAGTGGTTGAGTAAACAATATAAGTGGAGGGAAGTGGATGAAGAGAATATTAAAGAAGGTTTTAAGTTTTGAATAGTACTAAAATAATTCCATAATATAGATCTCTAACATTTTTAAATCTTGGCATGTCAGAGAGATTTTGTCTTTTAAGTTTCCATGATAGCAAATTGAAATTCTGGTTTATTTAGACAAAGGAGAAAAAAATTTAAATTATCCTTTATATATAAGAATTAGTATTGGATATGGAACACCCAACTTATTTCTAAGTTAAAACTCAGTTGAAAAAACTGAACTATATCGGCTGATATATCAGAGTGATATATTTGGGCGATATTGCAAATATCGGTTGATATGTGCACAAAATAATACGACTCCTTTTCTAATATATCGTCGCAGTTAACTCCAAAAAACAATATATTGGGGGGATTATTGGCCATATTGTGGATATTTATAGCAATGGGCACAACATAGAAGTGCTATTTTCTCTGTAGACATTATTGATAATCTCCTTTTCATGATTTTTATTTTCTTTTCAAGGATTCATTTGGTTTACATGATTCATGCTTATGCTATGATACTTAGCAAGTCCAAGTATTATCAGTAATTCGTGTGGGGTGAAACAATTTTGTTAAAGTGACCATCAGTAATTATATCTTCTAAGTTAATTTATGTTATTCATCTTAACATTTGTAAATATTCATGGTTAAAAAAGCATAATAACTCTGGTAAATATTTAATAAATGCTTGTTATATGAATCAATATACGGGAGAATATGTATATTCTTCATTGCAGAAGTGAACAAATCATATAAATGTATCTAGAAAACAAATGAAAGTGCAAAACCTTTCATATATGCATCGAATTTTAATTTTTAGTCTTGGACATATCTCTAGTATGTTTTCACTGTGTAGGATACATTATAAATTTGAAGACAAGTTTTAGGACCATCTGGCAAGTATCAAGCACCCATTTATCAGTTCTGGATACATTTTCTTGGTTGCAGTGTTAATGCAAAGTAGGTCAAATATCTTCAATAGGAAATTTGTACAGTGCAACCCTCCCCCAGCATTTAATAACACCCTATCTTTTTTGCTAACTTTATCCAGTATATAATTGAGTCTAGATCAAGTTGTGGGCAAACTTAACCAAAAAATAATTTCATAGTGAAGTAAAAATATTTAGCCATGTCAATCTTCAATAATGTTTTCCATGCATGCACTATTTACTGTACGTGTATCTATTGTATACAACAAGTTAACTTGCTCTTTACAAATTGTTGAGTCCGGTACGTTGGCAGCACCCTCTTTTAGTTTCACGATCATTACTATTTCTTCTTTCAGCAGTGGCCACTTCAATCTCAACAGTTAAATGCATAAAAAAGCAGAAGTCTCAAAGTTACGTTTAACCAACTGAAAGTATTAAATGACATATGGGTACTATTCTTGTATTGGTTTAAGGATTCTTTAAGTAATGGCATCTGATACTTGCTTATGCTTGCCTCAGTACTGTAGTAGTTATGATAAAAGCAAAAATGAAGTTATTTTGTTTCCCTATAAATTGTTGATGACTGGCATTCGTAATAACTTCTTATTACAGAGTTTGGTTTACTACTATACGTGGCATATATGACTGATTGATAAAGAATCATCTGAATTTTTTATGCAGTGATATTTTCTAAACCTTCTTCCTTGGTCCCAAAGGGCTCCAAAGTTATCAAAAGCATGACTCTTTATACATACACATGCATATTTGCTCATTCTCAAACTTTTTAGTCTGTATCATCCTACATTCTGATCACACTCTTTATTTTCTTTCTATTTTTTAATTTTACAGAGTGTGACTCCGAATCTATCTTTAGGCACTGAAGTTTTTTGGCTCGGGCACCAAAGAAAGTCTGGTATTGGTTTTGCTGCTCGGTATAACACTGACAAGATGGTACATTGACCTTTTATCTTATTTATGTTAACTTTACTTGTTTCCTAGCGGCCTCTCTCTCATCGTATTCTGTTTACTGTTATCAACCTCCAGGAAGTGATAATATATATTTTGTATATTTGGAATTAAAAAAAAATGGACTTAGCTGATGACAGTGATATACAATTTTTACAGAGCTTGAGTCTGATCAACCTGAAGGCTGTAGCTATTCAGTTTGCTTTTTTCCTTCACTGATATTGTTCTGGCAATTCTGTATGTTGGAAAGGGATTCTTGTGAAATTATTATGCATCTGTAAACGAGCATTTTGATTTCACATTTAGTTACTAAAACTTAGATGTCCTCTTAGTTTCACTCTTTTGCTGTGCAAGTTGTGGTCAATTTGTAGGATGCATACTGGGTACGGTCAGTGTGCTGGATGGGGCGGGGGCAGTAGCCCCACTGCCTGGCACCCAGGTGCCTAGGTGGCCGCTGATTTTTTGTTAACATATTTCGTCTTATGCATGTAAAAATTCAAAAAAAGCGCTAAAAATTAAAAAAAGCAACAGTAACGACAACAGCAATAACAACATACAGCAACATCAAACAACAGCAGCAACAGCTACAACAACTGCAGCAATATTGACAGCAGCAACAGCAGTAGCAACAACTTCTTCCTCTCTTCTCCTTTCTTCAGTCCTTCTCTTTTCTTCTTTGGAAGACAGAACAGGGACTGAAGAAGAGAGGAAGTTAAGAAGGATTAAAATTATAATTAACAAAAAAAAGGAATTGCAAAAATTTATCCTAAACTATGTGGTTTTCCTCTAAACTATCATAAAGTCCTAAAACTATGATTAACTACCCTAAATGATGTAATTGACAAAGGAATACCCTAGTGCCGTTTGGCGTAAACAGAATGTTGAATATACCCTACAAATATAGTAATCTTGGAGGGGAAAAAAAAAAAAAAACGTGTTCTGCATGTATTTCTAAGGGTAGTTTCATATTAAGTTACAAGTGCACCTCATGTGATCAAAGGGGTAGATGGTCGTTTGATGGAGGGTACTGTTTTGTAAAAAGTTGGAATATTATAGGCTAGTTTAATGCAAAATTATATATAGTTGAGGGCAGGTTTTTGCAATCAGAAAAAAATAATTCAATACTTTTTAATGAAATCAGTGTCGAGGCATGATATCTGTTGTCGAATTGGGTTTGGGGTGTTGAGTTTACTGGCGAGGCAGCCTTCGAAAGATGCGGGGGCGGCTAGTTGGGGAAGAATTGAAAAAGAGGAGTCTCATGGGGTGAAACCCTGCTTCTTGCGATCAAAGTATCTTTTATCCAGTTGTGTCGAATCCGATTGGAGAAGTTTTGAACTTGAATTTCCTTGAAAAAAAAATCACCAGCTTGCTGAGGCGGTTGAGCTTTCTAGGCGGCCAAAATCGTCTAGGCGAGCTGACCGTCCAACCCAGCATCCAGGCCATAGGTGGGTAGAAATCTGGCTGCCCCCACCTTGATGCCGCCTCAGTCGCCTTTTTCAACAATGAATATGGTACGTGCTTCAGTGCTAAGGTGTGTATTAGGTAATTTATCATTTAAGCAGATCCTCCTTTCTGCTACTTGTGAGTTTTTTAAAAACAAAATCAATTATCGTGGACCTACCCACATAGAATTCTTTACTCCTACCATGGTTAAAAAAATCTCTCAGCGACACACGTGTGTGCATACACACACACTGTCAAAACACATTTAGTGCATGTAAATTGCAAAATGTGTATATTTGCATGTATATGATCTCTAAAACACACATGGCTTCTATATTTATTATCTATAAAGTTCTTGATAGTTGATACTTAGTTCTTGTTATCCAGATTGAATTCACAACAATTCATTGTACTGCCAGTCCTGCATTTAGAAGTGAATAACGAAAAGCAATGGCACCCTTATTGTGCATAACTGTCGAAGGCAAACCTTGTAACCTCTTAACACTTTTACACTGGCGACTGAAGTAGCCAATAATTTTCGTCTTTGGTGTATGTTGGTTTTGAAACAACATATTATAATGCTGAATACTTTTAATTAATTGAATTGGGGGCACACTACACAAAGACAATGGGATGTTGCTCTATTTCTGAGTGGATTTTAGTTTTTCTAGTATTGTGGAAAATTACTTCCTCATTGACAATAATACCTTTGAACTAATTGAAACAGAATGAATATTACAGATTGGGATATTTCTATTTGACAATGCTATACAGCTATCTTTATTGCTTGGTTGGTTGATGCTGTGGGTATTGTTTCACTGCATGCAGGTAGTAACAGGTCAAGTTGCTAATACTGGAATACTGGCACTGAGCTATGTCCAGAAAGTATCTGAGAAGGTAAATTTTTTTCAAATATAAACCAAATTCTTAAGTTGCCATTAACTTGCTCTGTAAATGCCCGTATTAAATATAACATCTGTCATCATGCAGGTTTCCCTTGCATCTGATTTCATGTACAATCATATGACAAGAGATGTCACTGCAAGCTTTGGCTATGATTACATCCTAAGACAGGTTATTTATGTTGTAAATATTTGCGGCTTTCATTTAGTCATTTTCATCTGTGGCTGCAATCAGGTTTTTTGGAGAAGTTTTAAATGGTCATTTATCTTTTTACTTCAACTCTTAAACTTTGTAGAGTATCATCACTTCTCGAGTTTCCTGGTCTCTTCTATATTTATATACCATTGATTATGCATCATTAGGCTGAACATTTCTTTTATCTAATTTTAGTTTGGGTTTTATATTTTGTTCAGTGTTCTGTATTACATATGGAAGTGGTGTTCTTGCCTTATGATTAGTTGTAATTAATGTAATTCATGATTATGTGTCATTCAGAGAAATGCTATCGTGTTTTTTATATCGAATATGTTAAGAAGAGAGTCTATAGCAAGCTAACATTTACAATGTCAATAACTATGGCTTTACTGTCTTTGGATAAGTGTCTTCTTATGCTTTATAATGTTGTACACTGCATATCCTTAATGAAGCATGTAGTGGCATCAGCACTCCTAAAATTTCAAATATGCTTCAAACTACAGTAGTCTGTAAATAAGAGATGATATTTTAAGGGATAATAATTAAGCTCCTCAAGTACTTTCACTGCTCAGCTAAAACTTGTTAAGTTCCTTGTTATTTTTATTTGTTGAGCACATGGGAAATGTACTACAGTAATTTTTCCGACTTGTCTTGAAAAGCAGTAGTCTTATTTCATTTTGTTTCGCTGTTCAGCTTTCAACGTATAGAGGAGTTCCTCTGCTGAGCTCTCTGATTTATACTCTGAATGCAGAGATGTTAAAACTCAAGAAAGTATGATACAGTCCTCTAGAGGTGGCCTCTACATATGTTAGAGGTGGCACCATCGTTTCTGTTTACTTAATTTCGTATCCATGCTAGTACATAATGGGAGAGTCGCACGCTGGATGTCTGGTAATGTAACATGAATATTGCTCTATTTAAGTATTTAACTTATGGTGTACCAAGCAAAGTTCACATTTTACTATTTGGCAATCTGGAAATCATTTATCTAAAATGCTGCCATTATAAATGTTTAATTAAGTCCACTAACGTGGAGCCAATAGAACACCTCAGATGTATTCACATGCAAGTGCAACCAGTTTTGGCTCCTACATTTGTAATGCAGGGCTTTTAGGGGTTCATCATAACACTTACACATCACCAATCATACCGCTGTCACTCAATCTTGCTTAATTAGTGTCCACAATGGTCTCTTTGATCTATATACATAAACATACATATATGATACTTAAGGTGTCTCCATAGGGAGAGGTGGTCCTTAATCTCAACATAGGAGATCTATATGGATGATACAAACCATTCGTTATGATCTCCATATTCTAAATAGGTAATATATAAAATATTACATGAAGACATTTCTTCATTGTTGTTCAAGAGGTAACAAGTCTCATTTGTTACATCTTAAGGAGTTGCATATAGAGGTGGTTCTAAATTTGAACATTGGATGATTCAAATCGTTAATGATGATCTCCATGCTCTAAATTGGTCGTTTATGAAAAATCATGACTTAAACAGTTTTTCATTGTTGATCAAGAATTCTCATTTATTATATTGTTGAAAAACCGTTCATTGTGTAAGTATACGATGTATGGTTGAAATATATTGAAAATATATGATCTTTTGTACACCACCATTTTAGCATGCGGTGATTATAAAAAAAGACTCGAATCATTGATATAGATGTTTTAAATTGAGATTTAAGGCTGCCCTATAGGCATCTATAGTGCTCTGTTTTCTAGCTGCTTCCGGTCAAAACTGCATGCACCAGGCCTAATTAACTAACCACACAGGTACAAGATCACGGAAGTTATGTTCTACTGAATAACATGAATCACAAACATGTTTATAACTAACTGATCATGAATTTATAGAGTCAAGTACGTGATGACACATGCTCGAAGTAGCTATATACAAAGAACAAAATAATGAGACAGTTCCTTACGAAAGAAATAAGTACAACACCTATCAACGAAGGGCTACTAGATGAGAGGCTCATGATCTACTGCTACATCTTAAGGAGTTGCATACATAGGTGGTTGTAAATTTTAATGTAGATGGTTTATATGGACGATCCAAACCCTTAATTATTATTTCCATGCTTTACATAGGTCGTTTATGAAAAATAATGACTTAAACACTTCTTCATTGTTGATCAAGAGGTTTCATTTGTTGTATTGTTGAAAAACCGTTCATTATGTAACTATACTATGTATATACAATGTATGGTCGAAGTATATTAAAAATATAGGGTATTTACAGGTTTGTCCCTTAAATCTTTATAAATTATGATTTAGTCCCCCAAATCTTCATATTTAGGATTTAGTCCCCAAATCCTCTAAGTTACTACAATTTAGTCCCTCCGTTAGTTTTTCCGTCCAAATAAACGGCATAATTTAATTTTTACTTTTTTAAATAATAAAATGACTTAAATACCCCTATGAAGAAAAATGGAGAAGAATAGAGAGATAGAAGAGAAGAAGAATGGGGGAAGCCAATGAACCCAATGAAGAAAAGGAAAAGAGAGGAGGAAGAGGGAAGGAGAAGAGAGGAGGAAGAATAAAGTAAAGGAGAAGAGAGGAGGAAGAGGTAAGGAGAAGAGAGGAGGAAGAGAAAAGAAGAAATTAAGGAGGGGTAAAATGGAAAAATCAGGTCAAAAAATAAACTGGGTTAATGGAAGTTTGGGAGGGAGACTAAATTGTAGTAATTTAGAGGATTTGGGGGACTAAATCCTAAATATGAATATTTGGGGGACTAAATTATAATTTATAAAGATTTAAGGGACAAATATGTAAATACTCGTAAAAATATATGATCTTTTGTACACCTTTATTTTAGGACGTCGTGATTACAATAAAAAACTCGAATCATATAGATGTTTGAAATTGAGATTTAATGCTGCCCTAAAGGCATCTATAACGCTGCGTCTTCTAGCTTCTTTCGGAAACAGAGTGCACTACTGACTGTCACGCACTAAGTTAAAACTGCATGCACTAGGTCTAATTAACTAACCAACCACACAGACACAGGATCTCAGGAGTTATCTTCTACTGAATAACATGAATCACAAACATGTCCATAACCAACCGATCATATATATATATATATAGAGAGAGAGAGAGAGAGAGAGAGAGAGAGAGAGTCAAGTAAACTACAGGATATGACAAATGCTCGGAGTAGCTATATACAATGTACAAAAGAACAAGAAAGTTCCTTACAAAAGAAAAAAGTACAACACCTATTAACAAAGGGTTACCAGATAAGAGGCTCACGAACTACTGCTACTCTTCTTGTTCAGAAAGACGGGTTATTTGCTGCTGGAAGCTCCACACTCTTCGTCTCCAATACCCAGGGTTCGGAACCATGGAAACTAAACCTGCACAAGGAAAGAGAAAGGAAATGTTTCTAACAATATTACAACAGGAACAAGTGTGTGATCAAGATATGTCAAAGTGTAGTTAGGATAGCTTGAGTCAACAATTATCTAGATAAATATGAAAGTATCAAGTAAAGCATATAAATGTCAAGTGTAGATAAACATGTAAATGACAAGTCTTGGTCAATATCCAAGCTTAATTTGAAGCTAAATATATGGATAAAACACGTGCATTCCCATTTTTTTATGAGTGCCTATGCATACCCAGGACTTGGCCACTTTATGCATGATGCTGAACCATGCCATGCTGCTAGACACTCTATACAGATTTCATACTGAATACAGTAACGAGCATCCCATCAATGGGGACATATTTATATTGAATACAACAACAAACATCCCAATTGAGGGGACTAACCAGGGGCATGACTCAACACCACTCAGGGCTGCCGTAGTGGAAGATTTCGACACCTAACAATTACAATAAAAACCAAGAGCCTCTTACGGTGAGGTATTTATCCATCATTTTGTGGCTCCATAACCCTGCAATGTAAATAATATGAACTAAGTCCGAAAGATCCTAACACAACCAGGTCAAGACCGTGTACATGTTTATATTTAAGAATAACAATATTGAAGTCCCTACCACTACATCAAAACTCCGAAACTGTGGTGAGGGTTGAGGGAAATTATTTTGTATTTTAAAACACCTTCGCAGGTTGTAGGTCTATTTTGAATAGAAACCTGGATTTTATGTAGTGGTATTATTTTTTTAAAATCCGCAATTAAATGCGCACTTGGTAAGATTTGAATCTTGGTTGCTCTAATACCATATTGAAGTCTCTGCCACTGTATCAAAACTTCGGATTTATGATGAGGATTGAGGGAAATTATTTTGTATTTTAAAGGTCAAGATCATGTACTCGTCTATCTTCATGATATGCCAAATCAATTTTCATGTCATCATATTCTAGGCATCAGTCATGCATATTATGTATCATGTGATCTGATAAATCATGTATCAAGTAGTATGCATTATGTATCAAGTGATCAGTGTTCATATATCATGTGGGTAAGTGTATTAGCATGGTATTAAATAGAAACATAGCATGGCGGCATGCATCATCATGTATATGTACAAGTTCATTTAACATAAAACTTGAACATATGTTGGCCATAACATTGAGTTCACGAAAATCGAAACCAAGATTTCTAGCTTGTCTAGTATAATCTTGACTTTCGGGTACTTAACATGAAATCTTAACCAGCCAGAGTAGTAAGAATAAATTACATGAGTAGTCCAAAAATAAAGAATTTTAGAGCTAGGGGAACCGTCGATTGGCGGTACCGACTGGGTTGAACAAGTGAGCGTTGACCAGGCAAAACCGCCATGTAGCCCTCAATATTCGAGGGCATTAACCAAGAGGGCGTTGATCTGGAGAGTGTAGAAAGGAGAAAATGAATTAAATATTTAGTTTCCATTCCAAAATTCGGCAATCTCGGAAAATTTTTTAAAAATAAGGAGATAGTATGAAGGGGATCATGACGCATTTTGTAGAATCAAAATCCGAGCTTCGGAATGCAAAATAAAAATATAAAGGGCAAAGATTGGTTACTATTGGCCAGAACCCTGGGTTAAATCAACTGTTTCAGAAAAATCTCAAAAAATATAGTAAATCCAGTAAATCAAGGTAGTTAATATTCTAAAATCGAAATTTTAATTCAAGATTTGGAATGCAAGATAAAGTTAGTATACTTTGTATCTGGATCGATATCGGTACATTGACTCTTTGCCGATATGATCAATATAGAATTTACTGAGTGGTTGGTTAGGGTGGTTATAACAACTCTCTATGGAGGTACATTAGGTATGCTTTTCACACACAAATATGGGAATATGATAAAATGGTATGGTAAGATAAGATTTTTATTATTAGCTAGTCTAATTGGTGCTCATTCCGGACTGACCGTCTTGATTCTCATGAAATAAGATCTTCGTGTTTAAAAACTTGTATGATTTTGAGCCTTCTTGCTAGTATATTACTCTTTGAAAAGTGGATGACATATAAGCTGTTTGAAAATTGGACTTGATGCATGCTATAGAATGTCCCAAATTACCTAAATTTATATACACACGTTTGGTGATGTGTAGAAAAAGGTGGATGGTGCAATTGGCGTCTGTCGTTGATTTGAATAACTAATTAGGCTAGCTTGCCATCTCACAATGTTATTACATAGACTTGTATACTTTGGGAAGGATTTGGGCTTATATCCTTCCCATTAGATTTCCATGATGGGACATCCATTAAATTGATACACTTTGTTAAAATTGATCTAACACCATTTAAAATGTCCTAAAACAAAAAATTAAAATTTTAACTTGTCCATGCATGAAGTAGGCACAAAGTGAATGACTGAAAATGCTATTTTTCGTAGATCTACATTTTAGGATATACAAATTCTTGATCCAATTATTCAGTCATAATTCAAACACTTAGAAATGTCATGATTCAAGTATTTAGAAATGCTTACACGTCGATGTTTATTAGATGTTAAATATTCTACACCATTAAACTAACCAACTCACAGGTTAGTGCATCTGTTTTGTGCCTATTGGATGCATGATAAAAAATATTTAAATTCTTAATTTTTGGTTTATCTCCACTACAAATAATATAGATCAATTTGAGCTACATGGATTGTCCATAGAATATCCGAAAGTTGATTTTGAAATGTTTAGTTTGAGCAAAGGATAGAAATGTTTGATAATAGCTACTTTGATACAACCCTGTGTGTAAGCATTTCTAAATATGAACAATCCATTAGCATTTCCTTGTTTTTTTTTATCTTGTTCTATATTCGATCCTTTGCTTCCGGTCCTGATTCCATTCTTGCCCTCTATTAGCAACATGTGCTTATTATTTTATTGTTAGGAGCTTATTGCAGATTATCAGATTTGCCCAAATACCAATATATCTTATCAAATAGTTATATACAAGGAACACCAACATGACAATATTTGGGATCACATGATGGATACAGGTAGCTCAAGACCTGTAAATGAATTTAAATATCAAGTAAAACAAAGCCATATATGTAAATTATGTTCACTACCTATACCTGAGTGGAATTTTGTATATGTTGTTAGAAATATATACAAAGTTAATATTTTTAGGTTAAAATATGAAATATAGGGGTAAAAATATAATTGAATTTGGATTCAAGACCATTAACACATATGGCAAAATAATTGAAACATGGTATGCTTGTTTTACTATGATATTTTTATGATATATATATGTGTGTGTGTGTATCGTAGTTAATTCAATGGGCTTCAAGTTTAGAAATTTTATTAGTTTCATCTGAGAAGTCACGAGAGATATCAGTTACTCATCCACTAGAAAAAAAGTTCGAGATTTAAAACTTTGGATTCAAGGAAAAAAATTTAAGGTACTACAAAAAGGGTTGCACTAAATATATATAATAATAAGAAGAAGAAAGATTATGTAATCTATATTGTTCTAAATATCAGCCACGACGAATATCACCCAGTATATTTTTTTAAAGGGCATCTATATGATAAAAAAAAGTCCTATATTGGCTCATATCTTGGCTTGATATCCCGCTATATGTTACGAAAATTGTCCATCTGATATGATCCCGATATTCGATACACGGAATCTTGGTAATCGCAATAGAAAGCCTATGCTAGTAACCATTTTGAACAATTATGAAAAGTATCTTAAATGTAGATTTGTCAACACCATATGGGAGATACCAAATATTAATCAATCAATCGATACAACCTCTTGTTGCTGTTAATTCGGTTTGCAGCCGTGACCGTAGTGTCAGAGCTGTAACATGATATTTTAGTTTATACTGTGACATGAAATTCCAGATTCTGTTCTTATAGGATTCGTAGTTCCATATTTACGGATACTTTCCAAGCAAATTTCTCCACCAATCAGTGTCATCAAACGTTAATATTGTACTACATGAAGATTGAATACTCCGCGGAGATGATATTGGCCCGTTATACTTAACAGGAGTTTCCTCTGCTTTGCCGAATATTCAAAAGACATGTGGACCATCCTAGAATTTAAACTCATTATTAAACCATCTAGGCTTCATCGTCTACTTTATTGTAATCTTTCGATCTTAATTTAAATTTCGATGATGAAATTTTTTGTTAGGTGGGTAGTGTATAACGACCTTAATTTTTAACCTTTTGTATTTAGTTTATTTCGTATTGTCAGCTCGAAAGCCCGGATATGGATATGGGCGGATACTGAGTAAATTGAGTTATACTTTTCTTTCTAGTCTTCAATTTCAAATTTTGTAAAGCGGGGACCTCTTATCTTAATGTTTTGTTTTTTTTCATAATTTTCTGGAATTATTCTAGATCGGCTGATTTTCGGGCAAATTCCTAATTAAAATAATCAAACTAAATATAAAGTTTCAATTTTAACCTTTTCCTTAGCTCATATCTATCTCCAGTAGCCCAACATCCTTATTTGACCAATTTTAGGTAGGAGTTGACCCAATGTCAAATTTGTAATTAAGATAAAGTTTTAGAGTTTCTAACATGACAGCATATCTATTTTCCAGCAGCTGTTTGACCTCCAGAATAAAGTCTGAAAAATATGAAAAAAAAATCAATATTCTTCTTCTCGTGTTTTTTATTTTCTCTTCAGACTCCAACCCTAATTCCTTCTCAAATTTTCTCAAATAAATCGTCAAACAATAAGCCCGAGGATGGATTGAAAATCCACTATATTGCTCTATAAGCTTTGTTCTTGAGCTTTCCTTATTCAAATAAACTCTAAACTTTTCTTCCAATGTGGGGACATCTTATCCAGCATCTGTGCTTCTTCCCTACTGTGATTCTTGGGAGATTTCTCAACTTTTGAAGGGTAATTACACCAATATTGGTTTTTTTTTTTCGATTTTAGTTCAACAAGAGGAAAGAGTATACTCTTAAATCCTCCAAACTTGTGATATTTTGCTGTAATCTCCTCAAATATGATATCAAATATATTATTAAATCAATTTCAAGATTATACATGCTCAAACTTGCATTTATCTAGAGTTTCATTGCACATACCACACCGTGTATGTCATATGTGCACAAAACGTATCATTGTCCATACATGCACAGCAGTCCATCTTAAAACTGCCATAAATTTGCATCTTAACTCTGATCGACTTCATTCCAGTGCTATTAGAAAGATGATTCACTAAACTACAATTCTTCCAACTATAACGGATCCTAATTTTGCCATTTACCTAGCCAAAAATAACTTAGAAGTTACATCAAAGTTCTACCTGTCAGCAGCTTAGCAGAAATAGGTCCATTGTAAAATGACTTTAACTTTTGCTTTAGTGGATGTTGGGTCAAATAATACTGTTGGGTCAAATATTTGTAGTCATTATTTGCTTTCAAGCATACTTTGGAACAAAATAGCGGTTTCGTGCACGCACGCACACACAGATGTCACTCAAAATATTTGTAGTCACTAATTGCTTTCAGGCATACTTCGGAACAAAATAGCGGTTTGTAGAGGCTAAAAGCTCAAAAGTAAGCATGACCTTTGCGTTTTTATAAATGAACTTGGATGTTACCAAACATTTAAGGCCTCTTTGTGAGTAGCTTGCCAACTCCTGCTTGGTATTGGCAACCATCTTTTACCTTGTGAACCTTTCTATTATTAGTGTCGCTGCTATTAACTCCTTTTATTTCATGCAATAGTGTAGGAAAACTTGTAGGGGCAAGTTCTGGTATCAAATTTATGAAGTGTTTCTTATGCACTGAAAACCATTCCCATAATCTGATCATGGTGATAACATGAAACTGCTCATTTACAAGAAAGTATGTTACTTTTCCATGTGAGTACCTGAATAACATGAAAATCTCATGTTAAAAGCAAACCTCATGTCTTTCTTTCCAATCTAAAACTTCATTGCAGGCTCGTTTAAGGGGTAAAGTTGACTCGAATGGTTGTATAGCTGCATTTTTGGAAGAAAGATTAAATATGGGAGTTAACTTCATCCTTTCTGCAGAGGTGAGGATGACAATAGTGATCATCCCTTGACCTGCAGTGTTCTTGTCCTTGGGTTGGCCCTCAAAATTTGTTACTAAATTCAAATGCACATCTGAATCTTGTGCAGATTGATCATCGTAAGAAAGACTACAAGTTTGGCTTTGGGCTTGTTGTTGGCGAATAAGCTTCTTTCTGCATCTTCTTTCCTTGTCGAGATGGAACCGTTGGATTTCTAGTTGCAGCTTTCACTGGCTAGCCATTGTTTAACTTTGAAGTGGCTACCTTAGCTTGCAGTTCCTGAATAGCCCATTAAGCTCGGTTATGTTGAAATTTAGGTGAAAAAGGGGATTCTTGGTTTTGTATTTTTGTTTGAGCTCATTTAAATGTACCTAAGTTGGAGCATACACAGTGTCAGCGGCCATTTGATAATATGGCATTCTAAAGCCATGATTCTTTTTTCGCCTCCATTTCAGATGGAATAATATTTTCTTTTATAGTGCTCCGTTGAGTGGAATGTATTAGTTACATCGTCACATTGATTATTCCCTCAGATCATTCTGTTGTTTTATTGCTGCTTTCTTTTTCTTGTCTGGTTGACCACCATTCTGTTCAGCGTTGAACATCGTACTGTATGCGGCACATTTTTAGGTGCTGTAGGTTGAATAATGAAGCTGCTTTGCCTTTGGCATAGTTTATTTCTCGTTCCATATTAACCATATTAACCTGACAGGTCCTGTAATTTTATTTTTGATATTTTTTATTTTGATGATGTACACCTGATTGCTAAAGATCTGGTTCTAAGCAAGGGAATGGAAGAAACTGGCAAGAAGCAGGAATATGGTATGGAATGTAATAGGGATGGAATCCTTCAGTGTTTATTTTACGTAAAGCAGATGCACAGAAATTTGACATATGATTTTGGGTTTTATGATGGGTACTTGGAGAATTTGGGGAATAACTAAGCGGTCTCACCCACTTGAATCTCTTTCACCTATTTCCTATTTTAATAAAATACATTTTCAAATCTATATATATCCATATAAGCGATGGTGAAGGAAGTCCCTTTACCGTCAGTGAATTTCCGTTTTCTCATATATATATATATATATATAT
The DNA here is from genome assembly GCA_036321105.1 of Dracaena cambodiana. Taxonomy (NCBI): domain Eukaryota; kingdom Viridiplantae; phylum Streptophyta; class Magnoliopsida; order Asparagales; family Asparagaceae; genus Dracaena; species Dracaena cambodiana. Next base: position 10,924,433 of record JAYEPQ010000014.1, on the reverse strand, counting down.
ATATATATATATATATAAAAGAGAAAAAATTGTAATTACAATGAATTCACAAACAACCTAAAAACCAAATAAAATTGTTCTAATCAAATTTCTTCCCCAGCAACATGATTTGTTGATTTTGTATCCTCTTTACTCATTTGATTCGCTTTCAAATGTGCGTTTTATTGCTAATGCAGCAAGGAATATAGGATACCAAGTCAGATATGTTAATCTTTGTTCCCTGTATATCTTGAACGAGGCTATTTCCTCTTCCATCGCACATCGAAGCAGCCTCCTCAAAACACAGCCAAGTTGGTCTGATGAAAGAAGTTGCCCGAAGACGCAACGCTAGCATTATTGGACCTCTTGCTCCAACTTCAGGGGTTAGGATCCCAGTTGTCCCGGTTTATATCAGACTTCACAAAGCCTGGAAGGACGCAGTTGACGTACATTACTCTAGTGTGCTTCAACAGAGTGTACGATGGCAGCACTGTCGTCCACCCCCTGTGGCTTCAAGATTCCCATCCTTCAAGTCCTTCTGAAGTATGTTCAATGAGTTTTCTGTTCTCTCCAGGTATTCAATGTCACTGACTGAGTCTGCATCTGATCTTCTCGTTTGGAATCCTCTGAAGAAGCAAAACAAATTACAGTTGAATATAACAGTTGCTGTCGAGTCTAGTAGTTTGCAAGAGATCAGCCCTCTTTGGATTCTTACCTTGAGGCTTCTGTCGCTCTCTTACATGCATAGTGGTTGGGATACTTACCAGAGACCTGCAGTGTCAACCATAAATTTCTTAATGATTGTCCGTTTGATTATTTGAGGACAAAATGATTGAATTTAAAGATTTTTTACACATTTGCTGCGATCAATGGCCCGTTTTATTTCTCATTCTTGCTGACACAAAGCCTATATTTCCAGCATCATTCACCTGTACGTTAAAATTTGAAACACTAGGAATACATTAATTTTGCAAAAATCTCTATTAATGTAACTATACATATCTGCTTACATTATGATACCTACCAGGATATCCAGCTTTCCAAAGCCACCATGACTCCTTGCTCGGCAAGGAGGCGGACAGTGGCCAGTCCGATGCCTTTGTTCAATCCAGCGACCACCGCAATGCTTGCTATTTCTTGCTTGGCAAATCAAGCAGAGTCCAACCGTATTAGTGGTAATCAGAAAATGCTTCACAGTATCGAGTCAAGAGCTGTACGCAACTATATCTACCTGGTTGTTATTAGTTGAGAAATACTTCCACAGTGAGTTAACTGCCGTCTAAATTTATTGTTTGCCCTTTAGCTCTGCATATTTTGATAATAGGATTCATGCAAATTCTCTGATTCATAAATTTTTAACCAAATTTTTATTTGATATATTGCCATGCTATCATCACTGTCACATGTGATAACAACAGATTCCATAAGATTTGAAATCAGATTCATAAGATTTGAAATCAGATTGATGCCAGTCTGATAACAACAGATTCCTGAACTACAAATAGAACTTGGAAAATGCCTAACATACATAAGCAATAACGCAGTAGTCTTTCAGTCAGAAAACATGTCTCAAAACTCTGCTATGTTAGTCTGATCAAAGTATCGGCCAGTAGGGCCGCCATCAGGCAGCAATGCGAGCATCACGGGGCCTTGAGCTCCTTCTTCGGTGCTGATGACTCCGGTGTTCCAGTTTATATCCGTTTTCACATAGCCTGGATGAACGCAGTTGATGTACATCTTCGTGTACCTCTTGGCTAGAACCCTTGTGTAGGCATTCAGCACTTGCTTTGATATGCTGTACGCAGGCAACATCATCGACCACCCGCCCTCTTCCAGCTTCCCTTCCTTCAAGTCTTCAAGAAATCTCCGCAGCAGTTTTTCAATCTTCTCTTCATTTAGGTTCTCAATGTCATCAAGTTCGTGTCTGATCTTCTCACTTGGAATCCTCTGGATCAAGTTACATATTAGGCTACGCACGAGCTAGGTACGAATAAATTCTTAAATGCGAGCCGTGAATTGAATATTTAACATATTACGAAATTCAAACCATCTCAATTTAGGACAAAACAATAAGAATAAACATAAATATTTACCTTGAGTTCTGATCTGAGAGAGGAGACATTGACGACCCTTGCGCCCGAGCTCGAAAGCTGAAGCGAAGGAAGCAGGGCTTCAAACACTCTCCTGCACCCGTAATAGTTCGTGTCAAGGCACTCTACGGCGCCGTCGTAGGTCTGCCGGACAGCTTCCTGGATTAGATTGACAGCCTTGCCTGAGAGCTGCAACGTCAAATCCAAAAACCGTTACAAATTACACCATAAAATTCAAACTATCCATTTTCATCATTGACAAGCAAGAAATCATACCCAAGTTTCGGGATCGATATTAAGTGCCTTCAGTTGTTGTTCATCGACATGAAGTCCACTGGATCCAGCGTTGTTCACCTGTTTGTCCAGATGCATATCAATAATAAATGTAGGAGGCTGCGAATACAAAATTTATTTGAGTAATTTTTACCAAGATATCGAGCTTCCCAAATCGGGCTGCGATGAACTGGGCCAAGTTTGCAACGCTAACGGAATCACGAACGTCGAGCTGATGGAAGATCACATTAGAGAGGCCGAATTCGCGGCGAAGGGATTCGACGGCGTCCAGGCCGAGCTTCTCGTTGCGGCCGGTTAGGACGACGGTGACGCCTTGCTGGGCGAGGAGGCAGACGGTGGCGAGGCCGATGCCTTTGTTGGCTCCAGTGACCACTGCGCACAAATCTGAGGCGGTTTGCTTCGCTGCTCTTGCCATTTCTTCGGGTGTATTGTAGAGGGAGGCGGAGCTAATTGTTGGTAAAGTTGTGGGAAGATGGGAATCAAGACTGAGGTAATTGTTAGTATTATATTATTAGTTGATGTTAGCTGTAGTGGGAGATGGGCGTTCTTTTTTTCTTTTTCCTTTTTTAAACACCCAATGGAAAGAAGAAGTTTTATTATTTTTTGGTTCCTACTTGGGAGAAGGAATTCTTTGGATAGCTCCACATTGAAAGAAATTGTTTTAGCCTCTAGTCAGACATTGCAGCTTGCTTTTATGTATTCTAAATTTAAACTGGGGGGCAATCATGTCATGACTCTTTGATGCAGTATACAAATTTATTAGAAAATCACTGCTTAGGTTAAAATGGGAAGATTACTTCTATAGAAAAAGGAGCAATTACGGGAGTTTCTAGATGGGCACAGCATATTTCCTAGTGAGCCCACTTAAAAAGATCGTTTTATTTACCACTTTGCCATTATTTTGGGGGTGCTGCCTTTGGAGAGTCTGGTGCGTGGGTCTCCTCAATGATTTGCACTTCATCATCTGCAGTGCCTTGAGTAATAAAAGCTACAGAATCCTCTTGTAAGGCCGAAGAAGCACTAACTTCAACCTCAGCCTGGTCAATGGAGGAATAGAATTCTTTTGAGTAATGGGAGCAGGGTCATTGCAAAAAATAGATCCTTGGTTCCGACGCCTCTTGAGGGAGCGAAGAGTTAAGAAGGAGTCATTTTCATCCTCCTTGGATTCTTCAGTGAGGGCCTCAGCAACTAGAGTGGGTGTTGCAGTTCCTGTCCCAGATAGGATGCTCTGCGAATCAGTTTCCTGCGGAATGGTAGGCAGGTTGCGAAGACGCCTTAGTCTCTTTCGCTTATGTGAAGATTTCTTGGGAGAAGACTACGATAGAGGAGAAGTCTTCCTCGATGTCGGATCAGGAGAAGCATCAAGGGAGGTAGCCTGAACCGATGCATCAGTGTCCTCTTCTCTTTGTTCCGATTCATTAGATGTGCTGTCCCCCCTTAAGTCCTCCATCCCTGCCACTTTTGTGTTGCCGGCCTTCTTTTTTTGGGCATACCAGGATCTGATCTTCCGCAGATTGGTATGGTGTATTGAAATTCTGAGGAGCAGAGTTAGCATCCGCAAACCATTTACAGAAGCAGAAGCTCATACTCGAGTTCGGGGTCTTGAGCGGAAGATCAAATTTGGCTTGAGTTCCACCAGCGACGCAGTGAAACCAAGCTCGAGCTCCCTCAAGAACATTCCCAACAAAGCTTAATTCTCTATTGGGATTACCAACGTAAAACTGATCATACCCAAACTGTCGGGCAAAGCGACTCAGATAGTAAGATTCTATATAGCAAAGGTTCCCTAAACGAAGGACCAGATGTCCTGGGCGGATATTCATCAACCATCAGAAACACCCCAGAGATAGCGTAGTGAATTTATCAGCACCAGCAGTATCTGTGAATTCTTCCCCGTACCCAGCATTCGGGAAGTATGGGAAACATCTAAACAGCTCAAAAGCTGAGAAATGACGAAGGGTTTTGCTGATCGCGGCCATGTAACCTCCTTTCCATTGCGACCTCTCATAGTGCTGCACTTTGGGAGTACTTAAGTTAATCTGCGAGTCTGCAGGACTCATCAAAGTAGGGCAATGTAGAACCAACCAAACTATCAAATAAGCATAAAGGAGTTCTACACGTGGATTAGGAGTTTTGATGACAGGATCTCCTTTCTTCCTCTGCTCCTTCACATTACAGAATTTATCAGATATTCTTCTCAATTCGCTTTGGATACCGCATACCATAGCGGCAACAAACTGAGTCGCCTACCCATCGCTAATAGAACGGCTGGGCATACGGCCCCAATGGGTATGTTTTCCTGCGAAGGAATAACACACTTTTTCAGCCAAACCAGCAAATAACCCGCCAAGAAGGTAGGGTCAGACAAGGGTTGAAGGGCCTGATAATGAAAATTCTCAAAGGACGTCCCAACTTTGAAAACGTCCTCGTCAGCTTCGGCAACATAAGCATCTGTCTCAAAGCTTGTAATTCTTCTCTCAACCTCCTTTTCAGAAACTGGAGGAAGGCGAATGAAGTTCGAATTACTCCTAGAAAAATTAGGCAGAAGATATTGCAGCCACTTCTTTGGCTTCATACTACGGGTGCCCGATGTGTGGGTGCATATATGATAATGGCAGAGCAATTCACAGTAAGTATCATAAGCCAAAGGGTCCTGAGTCTTCAGCAGATGGAGTTCTTCTCCAGTAGGGACGTACTCTTCATACGAGACGTCTCCCATAGGCAAGCCCGAGACCTCATGCATCTCGTGGAGGGCGAAACCCAACTCGCCTCGAGGGCAAAAGATTGTACAAGTATCAGGATTATATAATTCTAATAAAGCAAAGAAATGGAATCTGCTGGCGGGAATGCCGTGCTGAACAACCCTGATGGCGCGATACAGCCCCGCATGATGAAGCTGATCTCTAAATGATCGCAGAAAGAAGTCAGTCAAGACCGCCCACTCTCCTTTTGAAGAACAGTGAACCCATCCGGAGGGACGAAAGTCCTAAACAGGATACTCTCCTTGTGCATTGGTAAAATGGCACAGGAAAGTCTGTGCGATTATAGAAACCTCGCCTCTGGGGAGATCATGTTTAAACAATCCTGGCAGCAACCCACGAAAGCTCTTCCCAGTACCACGAGAAAAAGCACCTTGAGTATTGAAGCTCCCTAGCAAGATACCGTCTTGTGGCATATTTATGTGCCAATCTATTCGCCTGGGCACAGAAATGGACTGAAAGAATAAGAATGGATAAGATCTCTCCATATTGGGGAGAAATAAGTGGCAACCTTCAACTTGGGGAAGCCACTTGTAATCGCCATCTTCCAAACCACTGTTGGGCATTGAAATATGGTCCCCAAACAAAAAGACAGGTTTGAGCAACGGAGACCGATTATCTCCTTCGAAAGATACATTGTCATCAGCTCTCGCAATGTTGAGCAAGAATGATGGAGAATCTTGTCTTCTCTCTCTTGGTTATCTGAGACTATACAATGGGGAAAGACATGACCAAATCTGAACTCTTTCTTCCCATCATAGCCATCAGAATATCCGAAATAATGATCCTTTAGCCAAGGATTCAAGGCATAATCAACTGCAAAAGACATCCAGATTCAAGATAAAAAGAAAATGAGAGAGGGACTGCCTTTCGAGTTTTTTTTTTACCTCCAATCAAGGGTTCCTGCCAAACCACTATCGAACTAGATGCTGCTTGAGGACCTTGACGACTACTGGCTGCGGCATCGGAAAAAGAAGTTTTTTTCGGCATCTTTTACAGAGGGAGAAAATTCGTCACACAGAGAATCAGAAGCTATAGGAGATTGAAGACGAGAAGTCTGAGGAGTCCAAACGAATAACTCAGATTTCAAATTTCTTGAGATAAGGGCAACCTCTCTCGTAAAGTGGAGGTTATATAGCCGATGATTTGACGGTCGAAATCTCTGGACAGATGTGATATCTGGCTCGAATCTCGTGAATATCTTTTCATTTAATGCAGCTCAGAGAACGTCTCAATTCTGACGCCGTAGAAAAACAACCACCTGCCAGCCTTCCAGCAAAAGTTCGCGACCCTAATACAGAGTCGATTTCTCCTTAAAAAGCGAAGTTCGCGACCCTAATACAGAGCCACTTTCTTCTCAAAAAAGTTAAGGCTCGCGACCTTAATGCAGAGTCGCGCCCCTTCCGAAAACAATTTGCGACCCTAATACAGAGTCATTTTCTCCTCAAAGATGAAGGCTCGCGCCCCTAATACAGAGACGTGTTCCTTCCAAAATGAGAGTTCGCGACCCTAATACAGAGTTGTCTTCTACTCAAAGATGAAGAGTCGCGCCCCTAATACAGAAACGTGTCCCTTCAAAAAGCAAGAAGCAGTAGTGGCGCTAATACAGAGTCACAGACTTCAAACAAACGCAATGGAAGTTCTAATATAGAATATTATATCTAAAGTATTCCGAAACTCCTCAAAGAATCATGAGAGTTTTGGAAATTTTGGAGGGGGTTTTGTCAGCGAAAAATTTTGGAAAAGCAAAGCAAATTCACGAATTCAGAGACAGAAGCCCGCAACTCATCGGATCTGCGAATTTAAGAAACTGAGATCCGCGAATCTAAGAAACTGAGGTCCGCGAATCTAAGAAACTGAGGTTCGCGAATCTAAGAAACTGAAGTCTGCAATCCAAACGATGGAACAGCTTCGCGAATTTAAAGCTGAGATTCACGGCACTACCCATAGCTTTCAGGTGGGGGTTTAATACAAAGTCACCCGACCCGAACAAGAGGGTTGCCACCTCAGATCGTGGGGGTAACTGCTAAACGAATGCAGCGGCGTTATTTTGATCGTGGGAGCAACTGCCTAACGAATATGGCTGCACTTCTCGAGTAGTGGGGGCTAATGGTCGAGCAAAATATGGCGGAACGTTACTCCAAGCCCCCTATAAAAGGCGGGAAGCGAAAGAGATAGACACAGAGACAGAGGAGAGCATGGCAAGAGGAGCTTCTTCTGAAAAACTATCTTTGCGATCAAGAGCCAAAGAGACAAAAAAAACCTTTCTTTTCCCTTTAGCTAACTGAGAGAAATTGTACGGAGTGTCAACGGAGAGCGGGATCGTCCTCCATAGCTACCTAGAAACTCAGTATTAAACAAAGAGGTAGAGCAATCTTCCTCATCTTCTTTAAACGGAAACCATTCGATTGTAACCCTTTTATTGTTCGATATAAAGAGCGTGCAACTTTCATGGCAAACACTCGCTTGGATGACTGGGAGAGTATTCATAGTAAAATTCTGCAGTGGATTGTTAATACATCAATCTCATCTATTAACAGATTTCTACCCAGGCTCGAGAATGCAAAAGCTGCATGAGATTTCTTGGTTGCTCGATACGACTGCTGCAATGATGCTTCTCTTCAGTTTCAGATTGAGACAAAGTTTTACCAGATGCGTCAAGAATCTGGTCAGTATATTACTGAATTTTACTCTCAAATCGCTCTTCTTTGGGATCAGTTGACTGCTGCCGAACCCCAACTTCATTGTGTTGCAGACATCAAGCTCTTTGCAATATATTGGGATCGCTACAAGTTCATGCATTTTATGATCGCTCTTCGCGATGACTTTGAGTCCACTTGGGCAACCCTTCTTCATCGTATGCCACTTCCTAACATGGATCTTGCTGTTTCTGAGTTAATTTTCGAGGAGTATCGTCGCCTTACTATGAAGCTACAGTCTCCCGATCTTGTTTTGGCTGCTATCTCTTCGGTTTCCTCCCAACGATCTGCTCCACAGTCACAATCTCCTTCTCAAAAGTTATTTTGTCGGTATTGTAAGAAAATCGGTCACTTGATTACTGATTGTTTCGAGTTGCAACAAAAAAAAGGTACGAGACTCTCGTGGTTCCCTCCAACAGGCTGCTGCGGTTGTCTCCACTGATCTCTCTATCCCTGAGTCTTCTTCTCAGTCTACTTCGCTCACTGTTGCTAATATTGAGACTTTGGTCCATCAAGTTCTGTCTCGTTCATCTATTGCACATCGTTGCTAATATCATTGCTAATATTGTCTCCACTTCGCTTATTCCAGGTACTTCTTCTTGGTTTATAGATTCTGCTTGTTGTAATCATATGACTTCTAATCCCACTATTTTTTCCACTAAATCTCCACTAGACCCTAACCATATTATTTATACTGCCGATGGTTCTGCAATGCGTGTTAACCATATTGGTTCTATTTCTACCTCCGACATCTCTGTCGATAATACCTATTTAGTTCCTAAGTTATCATCGAATCTTCTCTCTGTTGGCCAACTTGTTGAGTTAGGTTTTGAGCTTCACTTTTCTTTTTGTGGTGTTGATGTGCAGTATCCTCGGTCAGGTTAGATCATTGGGACAGACCGTAAAGTTGGACGTATATTTGAAATGGTGAACTTGCAGATTCCTTCTACTATAGCTTCATCTGTCTTTGCCATCCCTACTAACATTTGGCATTCTCGTTTGGATCATACTTCTTTATCTCGTATTCAACAGTTAGCCTCTAGTGGTCTCCTTGGTTCTGTCACTTTTGATAAGTTTGATTGTTTTTCTTGTCAACTTGGAAAACAAACTCATTTACATTTTAATACCAGTGACTCTTTTTCTTCTGCTCCTTTTGATCTTATTCATTCTGATATTTGGGGTCCATCTCCAATTTCTACCGAGGGGGGCTCCCGCTACTTTGTTATATTTGTAGATGATTTTTCACATTATACATAGATTTATCTTATGCATAAGCATTCTGAGTTGTTTGCAATTTACAAACGCTTTCACCAAATAGTATTTACCCAGTTTTCTCATGCTATCAAGATTTTTCGTTCTGATAATGCTCTGGAGTATAACGAAAAATCCTTCATTGAGTTTTTGCAACAAAATGGAACTCTCTCTCATCACTCTTGTCCATATACATCACAACAATATGGTTGAGCAGAGCGTAAAACCGTCACATTCTAGACACCGTTCGATCTCTACTCATTTCTGCCTTGCTTCCTGAGCGTCTTTGGGGAGAGGCTACTCTTACTGCTGTCTACACCATCAATCGTGTCCCCTCACCCATTCTTGACAACAAAACTCCTTTTAAACTGCTGTATGGTTCCATTCCTGATTACAGCTCTCTTCGTGTTTTTTGTTGTGCCTGCTTCGTTCTTCTCCCCCTGCAGGAACGAACGAAGTTAGAACCTCGTTCCAGACTATGTTGCTTTTTTGGTTATGGCATTGAACAAAAAGGATACCGTTGTTATGATCATATCACAAAACGCCTTCGTATCTCTCGTCATGTAGAGTTTTGGGAATATAAGTTCTTCACCACCCTTTCGTCCTTTCCCTTACTTTACTCTAGTCATTCCCCTGTCTTCACTGATCCCTCTATTACTCTGTTTTCTGAGTCTACTAACTCTTCTACAGGTGATACCAGCTCCTCTAGCGATCCATCCTCGGCCTCTTCCAATCACTTGGTTCTCTTCAAGATGTACCTGTACTACCTTCTACGGCTGAGTCATTCCAAGTTATTGCACCTCATCGTTCTGATAGGGTATGAGCTCCTCCTTCCCATCTTCATGATTATCATTGTTTCTCTGCTCTTACTACTCTTCATGATCCCCACTCTTATCGTGAGGCTAGTTATGATCCTCTTTGGCAGCAAACTATGTCTGATGAATTAGATGCTCTTACCAAGACACATACTTGGGATTTGGTGGATTTGCCTCCTGAAAGTTTGCAGTGGGTTGTAAGTGGGTTTACAAGATTAAGACTCGGACAAATGGTTCAGTTGAGCGATACAAAGCTCGTCTTGTTGCGTTGGGTTGCTCTCAAGAGTATGATATTGACTATGAGGAGACTTTTGCTCCTGTTGCTTGACTTACCTCTGTTAGATCTTTGATTGATGTTGCTGTTGTTCGGCGTTGGTCATTATTTCATATGGATGTTAAAAATGCATTTATGAATGGAGATCTTACTGAGAAAGTTTATATGAAGTCTCCTTCTGGTTATGAGCATCCTCCTCATAAGGTTTGCCACCTTCGTCGTGCGATCTATGGTATGAAGCAGGCTTCTCATGCTTGGTTTGCCAAATTTACCTCTGTCATCACACATCAGTGTTTGTAGCCCGTGCTTATGACACTGCCTTATTCATCCGTAAGACTGCCTCAGACACCACCCTTCTACTTCTCTATGTTGATGACATGATCATCACTGGTGATAATACTGCTGGCATTCGCGCGCTTCAGGTTTTTCTGAGTCATCATTTTGAAATGAAAGATCTTGGCACTCTGAGTTACTTTCTTGGTCTTGAGGTGACATCTTTTTTGGATGGTTATTCTCTTTTTCAGGCTAAGTATACTTCAGATGGTCTAACCGACAGTAAGACTGTCAGTACCCCTTTGGAATATAATGCTCGGCTCAACCTTACTGATGGTGTGCCTCTGTCTGATCCTACTCTCTATCGACAGTTGATTGGTAGTCTTATTTATCTCACAGTTACTCGCCTTGATATTTCTTATGCTATTCACTAGGTCAGTCAGTTTATGCATGAACCTCGCTCACCTCACTATGCAACTGTTTTTCGAATTCTCCGCAATGTCAAGGGCACTCTTTTCCATGGTTTACACTATTCATCTCAGTCATCTCTTGAGTTACGAGGTTATTCAGATGTTGATTAGGCTGGTGATCCTGCGGATCGTCGTTCTACCACTGATATTTGTTTCTTACTTGGTTCGTGTCTTATTTCTTGGCGAAGTAAGAAATAAATAGCTGTCGCTCGATCTACCACTGAGGCTGAGTATCGCGCCTTTGCTATGCTACTGCTGAATTTCTATGGCTGCATCGTCATTTGGCTGACTTGGATGCCTCTTAGCTATCCCATTCTCTTCTCTACTATGACAACCAGAGTGCTATTCAGATTGCGCATAATGATGTTTTTCATAAGCGCACAAAGCATATTGAGATTGACTGTCACTTTATCAGACATCATCTCAGTGATGGCACCCTTCACTTGTGTTCCATTTCCTCTGCTGATCAGTTTGCTGAAATTTTCACTAAGTCACACTCCCCTAGTCTTCTTAGTGAACTTATTAACAAACTCCAGCTGGCTTCTACGACGCCACCATGAGTTTGAGGAGGGATGTTGAGATATAATTGAGATATGATCATAATACTAAAATATTTTGAGATACTTTCCTATTAGATATTGAGATATTTTTCTAAATTAGGATAGTTGACAAATCTTTGATTTGACTAATTTAGGATAGTTGACAAATTTCTGATTTGACTAATTGAAGATTTTATATAATTAGTATCAATTAAAGATCCTGTAATTATTCTTTTTATTGCCTTCTTCACCTATAAAAGGATGGCTTATTGTACAGTTCAAGAACAAGAAAATATACAGAAATTTTTTCATTCCACTTTCGCTCTATTTTCTTCAACACGGCTCAAATCCTTCTTCCAAATCCCGGTCAAATCTATGCAATTATTTTCTAAAAATTCGGGTCAAACCACGCAACCGAAGCGTGGAACAGGACAATCTGCAGAAGACATCCCGCGGGTGCACGGGAAGCTCTCGCGGGTAGCAACCCGCGGGGAACTCCCACTGGTGCAACTCGCGGGAAATTCCCGTGGGTGCCCACCCTTCCCGCGGGTTGCACCTGCGGGAATTATTTCCACGGGTGGCAACCCACAGGGTTATTCCCCTTTTTATTTTTTTATTTTTATTTTTTTATCTTCTTTCTCTCTTTTTTTTTTTTATTTTTTGATATCTACAGGGGCCTAATCGATACTCTTATTTTGAAAATGGATTTATGACATATAATCTTTACCAAATCCTTATGTTTTCATTATTTGATTTTTCATCTTTGTTTCATAGAAATATTGTAAGGTTGGGTGACAAAGAAAGTTTTTCTTTGCTTACTTTCCAAATTCCTTTTTCATGGATTTGGGATTATGGAGAAGGGCTATATATTTGATAATATTATTTAAGATATTATTAAAAAATATATATAGCAAGATCCTCTTTCTCAAATAATAGAAAAGTAAAATACCCAAATCCCATTCAATTCCCTCAAAAATTGAGGAAACCACCAGCCCAAGTTTCTCACCACATAAGTTTATTTTTTTTTTGACCATAAATTTTTGAATTGAAACCAACAAAGAATTTGTAGATTGAGACTTGTTGAAGGTGAACAATAGCCAAACTCCAAACGCTAACAAAATCCAATTCCAAATCTCCAAACCAATCACCCCCTAAAACTTTGGCTCCCTCTTCAGGGCTGATGCTATTAGTGTTTTGGTTCATGTCCGTCTTCACATGAACGGGACGAATGCAGTTGATGTACATATCTAGATGCATGTCGAAAGAACCCTAATGTAACGCATTGAGCGTTTGTTTCAATACGACAGTTACATCTCCCATTACCTTCCTGCTTGACAACTTCAGGAGGTTTGTCTAGAAATAGCTCTTAAAGAGTAATTTCTAAGCTTCGAAAAATATGAAGTTAAAATCAATGGGCTAACTAATAGTAGAATGTGAAAAATATAAAGTCAAAATAAATAGGCTAATTAATAGAATGTTACTAAGGTAGAGTGAAAAAAAATATTTAACATGTGATTCATAAGGTTAGAGTGGGTGAAATATTTTGAATTGTAATCTTTATAAATTGAGGTTTTGAATTGTAAACCATGTAAGCCAAATAGCTAGGACAAAGTAGTCATTCTCTCTACCTCTTCCAAAATAAAAATTTATATTCCAATTCAAATAATAAAATTATTTTAAATTCCTCTTATAATTCTATTCCTATTACTTTCATTTTTGCTTAGATCTTTCAATAATTTATTATTAGTCCACTGCACTTCCGTCTGCTCCAACAACAGCAATCCTGGGAAGAGTCGGGCAGGTTCAACCAAAAGAAGCAGGAACGATACCAGGCTTCGAGCTTCCGTCAGGTTCTCAACGTCACCGAGTTCATGCCTAGTCGTCTCACTGGGAATCCTCTGAAACAAGAACAAAGTCTGGTTAGTTTTGTTAGCATGGTTTCTTCTGTGTTAATACAATTCATAGCATCAACAATATTGATAAACAAAAACACATGTCTTAGCATAACTACATGATAGATTGATTCACAAACTGATATCTGAACTGAATCTTGATGCACACTAGTTTGAATCTTCTGACAAATTGGTAACAACAACCGTAAAAGCATAAGCTTATAGCAGGCTAGAGAAAATTGAGATTCCTTCCCTACAGACTAATGCCTTTTTACGAGCTTATGAGGTTGTTAAGGTTAAAAAATGATTACGGACAGTTCCTCATGGGACAAATCATTTCAAGATCAAATAAAATGATATAACATGAAGTTGGATCAAGAGTAACCAGTTTAAACATTAGCCTCTCTACTCACCTCGCACTATCGATTATAACATGAAGTATTTCCAATTTTAGAGGTCATGCATATCGATCGTAGAACTTCAACTCTATAAAAGTAAATCTTATCGCTGGTCAGTCTAATCAAATTTCTTTTATCTTTTACCTTGACCTCTGCTCCAATAGAGGAGACATTGACGATCCTTGCGCCCTAACTCAAAAGTTGAAGCAAAGGAAGCAGAGGTTCAATCGCCACTCCACCAGTAATAGTTCGTCTTGAGACGCTCAATGGCACCATCTCAAGTCTGCTGAACCGCCTCTTGAATTAGACTGACAGGCAGATTGACAGCCTTCCCTGAGCGCTGACACATCAAACTAAAATTTGGAACGAATTAAAATGCCGCTGATGTTTACAGCAACCGATTGTTATAGTTCAACAAAGTGAACCCAAATTTCTGAATTAATACCAAGTGCCTTCGGCTTTTCTTCGTCCACTGAAACCTGAAACTCCAGCATTCTTCACCTACACCTTAAATTAATACTCGTGAGTAATTAATAGCTAGAAGAGACCTCCTTTTTTTTTTGCCAGTAAACTTATCCATTGACATATCTACTGACATACCGAACTCTGTATAATATGAGTTCTATCTGAATAAATATATATTCATCTGAATAAAAATGTACAAATTTAAGATATGAGCAACACTAATTTTGACAAACCTCCCCTGCCTCCCTCGCAACATCATCCTTCTCCACACCATGGAGCATCCTCGGTGGCTGCCGTTGAACCAATTTCTTGTTGTAGCTGCGCGGCTCCAATGTGCTCATTTCTTATGATGGCACGCTGGGATATCTATTTTTGCATTGCAATGGTTGCTGGTTTGATTGAAATTTTAAAATTCAAATCCAATCGGTGGCTTTCCATCCTATTTTAGGCTTCTTGTTTTTGGAGCCAGACCTTCCTCTTTGTGTTTGGCCAGGCCCATTTTCTAGTTTATGAGAATTTGGTGCACCGATTTGAAAAAATGGATTTATAGTAGTCAACAGTGTTTTGACAGAATCATTTTTTTTCCTTTGCTGATAAAAGATTTTTTTTTTTTTTTTTTTTTTTTTTCCCTTGCATCATATGATCTGTTTCATAGAAAGAGAAACACTGTACCAAAATTCTGAAATTGTAGCGAAAGTTGAGGGCTTTGTATGATCTGTTTCATGGAAAGGGAAATATTGCACAAAAACTCTAAAGTTGTAGTGAAAGTTGAGGTAAATAATTTTGTATTTTAACACGTCCGAAGTTGTAGTGAAAGTTGAGAGAAATAAAATTTTGTATTTTAACACGTCCGAAGTTGTAGTGAAAGTTGAGGAAAATAACGCAGCGGTATAATTTTTTTAAAATCCAGAAAGAATCGAACCTGAATTGTTCTGATATCATGTTGAAAGGCCCTTCTACTGCACAAAAACTCCAAAATTGTAGTGAGGATTGAGGAAAACAATTTTGTATTTTAACATAAATAAAATAAAATTCAGCGAGCAAATCCCTCTAGGTTAAATAATGAAAGTTTAATCAAACAAACTACTACGAGAAAACAGTTCCAAATATATTGACCATAGAGAAAACCAATGAAGGAAAAAAAGAAAAAGAACTAAAAGAGCCAACTTATGAATAACGTGACCGAAGAGAGAATAGAGACGCTACTGAACAAGTTTCTGAAGGACTTGAAGACTGGGAAGCTCGAATCCAGCGGATGGACGATAGTGCTTCCGTCATACAGCATGTCAGAAGCACGCCATCAATGGTTACTCAAGGGTTCTAACAAAGAGGTAACTGAAGATGTACATCAATTGCTTGCATCCAGGCTTCGTGAAGTCTGACTTAAACTGGAATACTGGGATAATGTCTCCCGAAGACGCAGTAAAGAGTCCGGTGATGCTGGCTTTGCTGCCTAATGACGGCTCTTCCGGCTGCTTCTTGTCTAGTTTGTGTCTAGACATACACGTAACTGTTGCGCTGTAGGTTTGCAGAGCTGTGGCTTGAACTCCATTGAGATACTCTCCTGAAATCTGCAGTAGGAGTTAACAACCAACAATTAATTAGAAAAGCAGCTATTAATTTTTTTCTTTTATGGGAAATGCATTGGTTTTCTAGATAGGGACCCCAACCCGGAAACTGGGTAGCTAAGCCTCCGGTAAGTTTATAATTAGCCACGTGTTGCTCTCCAAAAAGACTAATTATATTTACTTTTTTGGTTTCAGATGAATCATTATAAACTACTTTTTCTCTTATCCAACACCCTATATTGGACCATTGAGTTATGAGGTATGATGTTAAGTGTTTTAGCCACATTTCGTGATCAATAGTCTTGAGTTTCTGTGCGCTCGTTGACAGTCAAGCGTGCTTATACTTCCAGCATTGTTCACCTGTTCATTAAAATGGAAATACATACCACGGGTACATGAATTTCAGCAGAAGTATATGAATCTGTCTATAGTATGACTAACTGTACCACGATATCAAGCTTTCCAAACCGTGATTCGACGAATTCAGCCAGGTTGGCAGTGCTGACAGGATCACAGATGCCCAGCTGGTGGAAGATGGCATTGTGGAGGCCCTAGTCTTGGCATATGTGAGTCGACCGCGCTGAGCCCTTGCTTCTCGACTCTGACAGCGAGAACAACAGTGACTCCTTTCTCGGCAAGAAGGCAGACAGTGGCAAGTTCGATTCCCTGGTTGGATCCAGTGACCACTGCAATTCTCGCCATTAATTTCTTGTGACTCTCTTCGGAAAAAATTGCAGCAGGGTGTTGTATCCCAATATATTAAGAATTAAAATAATTTATAATTAATTATATATCTTTCTATAAATAATGTTAAGTCATTAGATGGTAAAAGTGTTATATTTAGTTCTGCACACTTTTGGTTGGTAAGCCTTCAGTAGAATAATAAAAATCAAAATAATTTATAATTAGCAACGGATTCCTCGCTCAAAAACTAACCACAATTACTTTATGAATTTATAGGAATCATTATAAAATATACTAATTCTTGTTTAATATTCGATGTGGGATTATTCGTGTAATGCTCTGCTATCCGAAACACTTGATAGATGAGATATTTGACAGCATACTCGTTAAAATAAGCTAATCCTCAGCACAATACCAGTCATTGCCACATATTACAATAATATTTTAGTAAAAAATGGAACTTTTATTCAATGGAAAAGTGGATTATAGTAGATAATGAAGAAAATAAAAATAGAGAAATAATTGATGATAGAAAAACTAGATAATCTTAAAATCTGGATATGCACACCAATGTCGTCAGATTGCGACCAAATAAAAGAAGAAATACAAGTATGGAAAGATAAATAATAAGAATAACTGAAATAAATATGCATTAATAATATGAGTGACAAAATGATATGAATGTAAGTATAGAATATGAAATAATTTATTAATTAGATACTTGATAATGGTTATACTAATCAAAATTAAGCTTAGTCTACATATCAACTGTTCTGTCTAAGGTGTCATTTTTCTTTATTGGAGAATTAATTGATGTTATATCCGTATTTTCATTGTCTCCCGTACAGACCCAAAAAAAATGATCATATGATTGTTCGAAACTGATTCGAACCTGTACAACGGCAACAATAATATTATGATGTGATCTAGCAAATCACCATGCACCCATAGTATGTACAAAAATCAGCTGTACAATTTAATAGTATAACCGAAATACAATATTCACATTCAATTAGCATATTCCCCAACCCAATGTTGTTCACAGTTATTAAGATCATGTTATGTCTAGTACGGTACATTTCCAATCAATCGATCTTGACTCTGTTCGAGTTTGGGGATAGTTCAAGTTCGTTAAGTAATGTTTAGAATTCTAGCACGTTATCGAAATTTCAATCACTAATTTCAGGAATATTCTAATTACATAGTGTAGTGACATACGATTAGATGAGAGTAAGAAAGTGAGAGATTTTCCGTGCAAGCACGTTCCTTAATTAAATAATTACTTCCTGTTAGAACTATTTTTTAGACACTGTTGTCACACAGTATTTCAATCATTACCACAAAAAATTAGTGTTCGAATTTATTATTTATAATTTTTTTTTAATTTTATGACATATACTTCATTTGAATAAAGTTTATAAAATTATCAAATTTCATATAATTAGATAACACTTAATAATATGAACATGTATAAATTAGGAATTCTAAATAAAAAATAGTGTATAAAAAGTGAGTTTGAGAAGGAACTCATCTTATCCTGCAAATGTGTTCATCGAGTAGGTTCACTTTAAGTTTTTGATTAAAATCAGTATCTTTTAACGAATTATAAGGGAGAAGAAGAATGTGCTCCGGTGAGTGTGCTCCAGTGAGAGGTGCTCCATCAGTAATGGTTGCCAAGTATGGCAATGCTCGTCCAGATAGTAAAGAGGGCTGGCAAGGTGACTCATATCATGGTCAGTGGTGGTCTGGTGGTCTGTGACGTCTTAGCAATTGATGTGGTTGCTATTGGCGATCGGTGCAGCGACATTTTGGCGGTCAGCTGCGCTCTTATGGACGACGAAGGTAGCGAGGATGACAAAGAGATATGAAAATAAGTTGGGTGTTGTAAGAAGAATTTTAGGATATATGTTCAAGAGAAACTCATAGAAGTTGGAGGGGTTTAAATAGGTTATAAGGGAGAGATTTGGGGAGGATCTAAAGGAATTTAAATTGAGTTAAGTTGGTATAAATTTTCATTTGAATGAGTAAGACCCATGTATTTTTTGTGGTGAATGGATATTAAAGTGGAGGAGTTTTAAAAAAAATTAACATGTGTTAGTTGTGGTCAAATGACAATTGATGGAGGGGGAATTAAGGCATGAGATGAGAGAGGGATATACTAGAAAAGGCTTAACTTAATTAAATTTCTATTTTATAACTTCATGATTTCTTGTCTTGTTAGTTTAGGAGTAATTTTTGTCGCTGTTGCTCTTTGGTTCGGCTTCATGGTTTAAGCATTTTTATTTTTCTTACATAAAGATATGTTTTTTTAGGTTATGGGCCAAGAACATGGGTTTGAACTCAATAAATAATAATAATAAATATGGTAAAGTACAAAATTCGCTCACAAAATATTAAAGCTTTCCAGAAATCCCTATAAGCTTTTTTTAATGTTATATAAACCCCAATGAAGTTTTAATTTTTTTGGAAATCCCTACATGGCACAACAGAGAGATTAACTAATCGATTTAAAAATGCAACAAATAAGCACTCTCTGATAACTTTAGATATACATATTTTTAGTAAATATGCTAAATAAAGTGGGTATTTAGAAAGTTTGAATAGTATGTATATAGTGCATTTTAAAATCGATTCATTAATTTTCTGCTAATACTATTTAGGGGGTTTTTGAAACCCCATGAGGGTTTACATAGTATAAAATAGCTCAAGAGGGTTTCTGAGAAAAACATAATATTTTTGTGAGGGTTTATCTACTAAAGCCTAATTAATGTATATTTTAAAAATAATTCATGGTGTCTGTTCGCCATAAAATCGTAAATGATTTTCTATTAAACTTTTTCAATAAAAATATTACAATTTCAATGGTTTCCCATTTACAAAAAATGAGGAAAATTTAATTTTCTCTTTGTTTAAAATTGGGCTCTAGAATAGCTGTGGAGGACGATCCTGCTCTCTGTTGATACTCTGTATAAAAATTTTAGTTGGCGAAGATTTTAAACTTTTGATAGCACCAACACTTAAGCAAAAATAGCTTTTTTATACTGATGTCCCGATACCTTTTTCTGCTTAAGTTTTCACTATTTATAGAGATTTGGGGACTTTTGAATTGATATAACCGTTCAATCATTGGCCTCCACGATCTGAGAATTAATTTCTCGCCTTTTGGTTTGGTAGATTTGTATTTAACCTCCAGAATTTGTAATCGACGTTTTTAATCCTCTAGATCGTAACTGAAAAGCAAAATGCAAATCTCAATATTTACACTCGCAGTTCTTTCAAACTGCTACTGGGATGCGAATCTTAAACTTTAGATTCGCAGTTTTGGTGGGATTACAGCTGGAATGTGAATCTCAAACTTTAAATTCGCGGCTCTTTCGGACTGCAACTGGAATGCGAATCTCAGACTTTAGATTCCTCGAGAAGATGATGCGAATTTGATTCCTCACTCATCTAAAAAGATGATGATGATGCGAATTTGATTCCTCGCTCATCTAAAAAGCGTCGACATCAAAGACCTATTTTTCCCAGCGATCCTATTATAGAAGTTCCTTCTATTGCACCAGCAATTGGACTTCTTCCTATTACTGTGTCTTCTTCTGAAAGACCACTTCAATTGGTGCCAGAGTAATCTGCCACCTCTATTCCTTCAGTAATTCAAGTTATGAGTGATGATGATGATAATGGTGATAGTGATGTCATTCGCTCTTCTACTCCTTCATTAGACCATGGTAAGTATACATTTCTAACAGTAGAAGAGAGAGCCAAAGTGTATGGTCCTAGAGAACCCAGTTCCCAATCTTAAGGTTTATTCTAAACTTGACCCATTTATATATTTTCATTTCTTTTATCATCATTAAATCATTTATCTCTTTTTTCTTTAGAAATGTTTTTTTCTACTCCAACTTCGGAATATGCACCTGAAGTCAATACTTCATTTGCTGATATTGAAATTCAACCAGAAATTGCATTTGAAATTGCTACAATTACTGACTCTATTGAAGTCGCTAGGGTTATTGAAGTTGAGTCTATTAAGTCTGTTGCGACTATTGAAGTTGAAGCCGTGGCTACTGATGCTACTGAAACTATTGTCTCAGCTGGAATTACTACAACAACTGAAGTCAAAACTGATGAAACTACTGAGACTACTGTTCCTACTGATGTTGGTGTTGTTGGAGTTACTGAAGTTGGAAATTCTGAGACTACTATCCCTTTATCCCAGAACGTAGTGCAAGTTATATCTGCCCCAGGGAATGTCTCCACCGCAACTGCTTCTTCTTCACTGCTATTAGCAAGTTGTGTAGAAATTAATGCATTGGAAGATGACCTGATCCAGCATACTATTAGAGTCTTCTTCGATTTTCTGGATGGCTGTATCAATAAGGTTATGAAAGAAAATTCTTTTTCCTCAGTTGCCAGTATTATCAACATCTATTTGGCTGGCATAGCAAGTGTTGGTGGAGAAGAAAAAGGCGGTCCTTATAGACTTATGGATGCCCAACTCCAGAACTATGCCGATTCTTTGTTGACGATTCGCAGTGCTGATAAGTCAGAAATGGTGGAGACTACTTTTCAAAAGCTGATAGAGGAACAACTCAAGCTCCAGAAAGAAATTAAGAAAAAAGTTGATACTTATAAGAGCTGTGTTGACAAGAATCAATTAGACAAACAATCTCTATGTATTCAAATAGAGAATATTACTTCAACCATTGCTAAAACTTAGGCTTTCCTTGAAAAGATTTCTAAGGAGCAAGAGGATTTAGAGAAGAATATTGCTGATTTGTCTATGCAACTTGATAGTATGAACAAAGTCCTCTCAACTGCTCAAGCTGAATTAGAGGCATTAGAATCTGAACCAGTAAGTAATACAACTGCCAATGAAGAGGAGTTACATAGACAAGTTGTTGTTCAAACTTATGAAGCCATTCAGCTGGAGATAAGCGATGTAGAAGAGAAAATCAAGGCTCTCATGAATCACTGAATTATAAAATTTTTCAAGGAACTCTTGTAATCTTTCTGTGTTTTTTTTTTAAAAATGCAAACTCAGATTAACCTCATGGATGCAATCTTTCTTTCTAATTTTGTCCAATATAAACTTGAAATAATTTTTATTTGTCATCTCATTGAAAATTTGAGCCCAACTCTATGTAAATCTTATCTTGATTTTGATGAATTGGCATATCAGACATGACTTTGCGCTCAGAAATATGAATCTACATTTGAATCGGAAGTTCGCATATAAGTGTAATCTTGTGTTAAAATCCGCAGGTTTACATATAAGTGTAACCCTGCGCTAAAATCTGCGGGTTTACATGTAAGTGTAACCTAGTGCTAAAATATGCGGGTTTACATATATAGAATGACTTTTCATTAATTTGATTAACTTTTGGTGCAACGAACTAAGCGCTGCATGCATCCATTAATGACAGGATTTTAATCAAAGATCTCAGCTGAAGATCTCATTTCCTTTGGGTAGATACCGAAGCGTCCCATGCAATAATAATAAATCTTATTGAGATTCGAGTAAAAGATCTCAACCGACGATTTTGCCTATAAAAACTCTTGGCCGAAGATTTCGATTATGAAATCCTCTATATAAAGCGCCTAGCCTTTCTCCCAAAAACTATCCTGACTTAAGAATTCTTCTCTTCTTTTCTAAAATTCCTCCCCAAATTCAATTCTATCATGGAGTTCTGTTCTTTTTCCTTTTCCCTGATCAAGGCAACAGACTGGGGTTGGCATGTCATAAGGCCTCCAGATGATGTTGACCTATTTGTGCCTGGTCTTCTACTAGGTTTGTTAGAGAAGGAGTATCCTATTAAAAAGATCCTTATAACTATAATTATTTTCCTTAACTATGGTAAGTTTTCTCATTATGAATATAAATCAGGTATTTTCTTTTATATTTCTTAACGAGATTTTGGATCTATTACAGGATATAACCGTAATCATTTTTCTTAATAATGACCCACACTCGTCTGGTTCTCAAAATTTTCTAATATCGTTGGAGAACTAGAAGATCTCATGTACTTTTCATGAGATAAAAAATTTCGGGTGAGTGGCATAGTTTATTTTCTGCCTAGCATCCTTTAAAGTAAGGATGGTAAATAATTGTTGGCAACCCCCAATTTTAGTAGTTCCTCAAGTTGTATACTTGGGAGCATGCATTTGGTACACCCAACTATGAACTAATCAAGTCATTGGCAATATTGATCATAGCTAAGCAAATAAACTTGGAAGTCTTCAACCATCGGCAGGAGGAGGCTACAGAAGCAAAATTTTGTCTTTACTTATAAAACCATCCTATTTGGGATAATAGATGTTAACGAAAAATTTAATATTCTCTTGACTCAATAATTTGTACTTTACTTCCATTCATTGTATGATATCAAGGAATTCTTTGTAATATTAATTTGGAAATGAATAAAATTTTCATTTCAAGAATTTTGTTATCATTCATTCAGAGGTAACTATTAACTTGATGAATGATTTTGATTTTGATCATCAGAGATAACTGTTAACTTGATGAACATTTTGATTCTTTAGAATATTGTTCAGAGATAATTATTAACTTGACAATATAAAGTCATTACTCAAATACCCAAAATGGATTTTGTTGCGAATGAATAAGCTTCTTTAATCAGGATAGAAGTAACTATTACTTTTCTTGATTAAGTTAAAATTTGCGATGTTAAGTGACTTATAGTATAACAGCTTCTGAATTGCTAGAGTTAATTTTTAACTTAGTGAATTTGGAAGAAAAGAAAAAGAGTGTGACTTTCCAAAATTTGCGCTTTTGCCAGAGGTAATATTTAACTTAGCAAATTTGAAGGAAAGAAAATTTTATTTGTCAGAGGTAATTTTTAACTTATCAAATTTGGAGGAAATTTTTTTTTTTGTTTACTAGAGGTAATTTTTAATTTAACAAATTTGGAGGAAAGAAAATTTTGTTTGCGAGATGTAATTTTTAACTTAGCAAATTTGGAGGAAAGAACATTTTGTTTGCCAGGAGTAATTTTTAACTTAGAACGTGATTTTACAAAATTCACGCTTTTTAGGAAACTCTGATTTCAGAACTGCGAATCTCAAATAAGAACAAGTTCGCGGAATTTTTAGCCTTTTAATTGAAAGTTAGGAATAATATTTCTTCAAAAATTTTCCATTGATTGATATCATTATTTTTATCACCATTCGATTTTTCCAAACGATATGCACCATTATAATGGACTATATCAATGATGAAAGGTTCTTCTCATTTTGGTTGGAATTATTTTGGATTTTTGATTGGTTATGATTGATCTTCTTACTGAAAGAACCAAATCTCCTTTCATGAAAGTTCTCTTTCTAACCTTTTTATTAAAAATTTTAGAGATTTGCTCTTGGTTAAGTTTAATGCTTTGCTGAGCTTCCAAACGCTTATCATCAAGAACTTCTAACTCCATAAGTTTTTGTCGATGTCTTTCTTCCTATGTCATTTTGGTTGTTACTGCGACCCTTAATGACAGAATTTGAATTTCCAAAGGTAATACTGCTTCAAACCCGTACACCAAAGAAAATGACAGCGTTTGTAGGAGCTCTGACAGTAGTTCGATAAGCCCTAAAGTATTCTCCAAGTTTTTCATCCCAATCTCATTGGTTGGATGAAACGAACTTTTTAAGGAGTTTCACAATAGTTTTATTGAAAGCCTCTGCCTAACCATTGGCTGCTAGATAGTATGGAGACAAAGCTACATTTTCAATTCAATATTTATTGTAAAACCTAGAGAATGACTGACTCACAAACTAAGACCCGTTGTCATGAATGATTCTTTTAGGTACTCCAAAGCAGTATATAACATGATGTTTGATGAATTTAATCACTTTTGGATATTTTACTTCAGTTAAAATAATAGCTTCAGTTAAAAACAATAGTTTCAGTTCATTTTTAGAAGTAATCTATTATAACCAATATAAATCAATGACCCCTTATTGAAGGCGGGAAGATTGATCCAATAATGTCATTCCTCATTGTTCAAATGGCCAGATGTAGTTGTAGGGTGGAGATACTCCGGAACTTGATGTATGAAATCCGCATGTATCTGACAGGATCTACATTTTTTAGCATAAATGACTGCATCTGTCATTATTTTGGGCTAGTAATAATCCATTTTTCGGAGTCTATCCTAGAGTTTTGGTCATACTTGATGAACTTTGCAAATGCCACTGTGAGCTTCTTCAAATGCTTTTGTGCTTCTTTATTAGAAAGACAACGAAGTAAAATTCCATCATAAAATTTTCTATATAATGTATGAAGTTTAGTATTGTAATAGAATCAAACAACTTTTCTTCCAATTGTTGCTGCTTTTTTAGGATTTTCTGGCAATATTCCAAAAAGAACATAATCTATGTAATGAAATCGCCAGTCTCTTTGTTCAAGATTAGACTCAAGAGCATGTACTTCATTTGTTTTTTATTTCTTATCTGAATTTAGTTCCACCTCAAACTCATATTTTGGGCAAAATAATTCTTTACTTCCCATTGTTATACGTTTGTTAGAGTTTCTGGGTAACACTAAAGTAGCGGTAAAGAAAGCTAGTGTATCTGTATAATCATTCTAGTAATGCGGTACATGACTGATTTAGAAACTATTAAAACAATCAGCCATTTTTATTACTGCTTGGTAATATGGCAACAGATCTTCATTTCTGACTTCATATTCTCCTCCAACTTAGTTTATAACAAGTTGGGAACCTCCATATACTTCTAAATATTTCACTCCAGCTGTTTGGCTATTTTTAAGCCAACCATTAAAGCATTGTATTCAGTAACATTATTAGAGCATAAACTTGTCAATGAGTATACTCTAGGAATAATATGGTTATAGGGAGAAATAAAACCAACCCCCACTCCTGCTATTATCTTTTCTTTGAGATCCCATTCTAGAAGCACCATCGAAGAAAAGTTGCCATACTCCTTCTTCAACAGCATTCACTTTCAGCAGTTTCTTTTTAAATATCCTTTTTTGAAATTATATTTCCTTCACCTACTTCACCAGGGATATCTTTATACAGTTTTGAAGTGCTGAAATCGGGTGTTTAGATAAGAAATCAGTTATAGCTTTTCCTTTAATTAATTTTTGTAGAATGAAATGCATATCATATTGTGACAGTAGAATGGCCCAATTAGATAGTCTAGAATTTAATGACCCAAGCTTGGTCATTAATATTCTTAAAAGATTAACTCTCGATATAATGTGGATTGTTTGTCCTATTGAATAGTGTCGCATTTTCTATATTGCAAACACTAAAACTAGACATTTTTCCACTAGATTATATCGATGTTCAGCTCCAATCATCATTCTACTGAGATAATAAATGGCTTGTTCATGCCCTAATTCATTTTTTTTGCGCCAATAAGATTCCTAAGGAATGATCCATAGATCTCACATATAACAAGAAAGGTATTCCTGAGATTGAAGCTACAAGAACATGTAGTTTGGTGATATATTCCTTGATTTCTTCAAACGTTTTCTGGCGCGTATCATCCAAAATGAATGATACTCCTTTCTTCATCAACCGTATAAAAGGTTGACTTTTTCCAAATAAATTTGATATGAAGTTGCAAATGTATGCCAGCCTACCCTACAATCCTCTAAATTTTTTGAGATTTTTAGGTGGCAACATATCTTAGATTGCTTTAATTTTCTCTGAATCAAGATGAATTCCTTGGAAAGTAAATACAAAGCCAAGAAATTTTCCACTCGAAACTCCTAGAAAAGATTTAGTATGATTCATCTTAAACTAGTGTTTCCGCATGAGATTGAATATGGTTCTCAAATCACGAAGATGATCATTCTTGTTCTTGATTTTAATTGCCATATTATCTACATAACATTCCACTGTCTTTCGTAGATATTCTTGGAATATCATGTTTATGGCGTATTGATATGTAGCACCAGTGTTTTTCAAACCAAATGGTATGACTGTATAACAATATACTCCAAGTGGCATCTGAAAGATGTATGGTTTTCATTATCAGGGCACATCTTAATTTGGTTATATCCTGAATATCCATCCATAAACGACATCTTTTCATAACCGCAAGTATTGTCAATCATGACACCCGTAATATGTAGAGGAAATTCATTTTTTGAGCATGTTTTGTTCAAATCTCTGAAATCAATACAGACCCTAGTTTTTCCATTATTTTTTGTTACGGGAACTATATTCGCGACCCAGTCTAGATATTGTTCTTCACGAATGAAGCCTGATGCAATTAACTTTTTGAATTCAACTTCAATTGCCTCCATAATTTCAGGATGGAACTTTTGTTGTTGTTGTTATTGTTTTACTAGCTTTACATCTCGCCGAATATTTAATTTATAAACTGTGACTTTTGGGTTGAGTCCTGGCATATCTTCATAATTCCAGGCAAAAATATCAATGTACTCTCGAATGAGAGAGATCATTCCTTCTATTTCATTCAAAAATAAATTTTCACTTATAAATATGGGT